>CM052802.1:4777883-4885568 GCA_028533885.1 Nasua narica
AAACCAGACTGTACAATACTCTATTAATACTGTCTATGTTGATTAAATGTTGAAAATGTAATATTTTTGTTATGTATAAAACACTGAAATTAATTTTATCTTTTTTTAACTTTTTAAATTTGGCCACTAGAAAACTAAAAATTATACAGGTACTTCACATTTATGGCTTACATTATACTTCTATTGGGCAGCACTATTCTGAGACTAAGAAATTTACATGGTTGTATAAATGCCACACCCTCTGTATTTATGCATTGAGAATCATTGTATCTAATATCAAGCTTAGAGCTGGCACATGTAGAGTAATGCATTTAGGGAAACTAATTCAAATTATGCTTACTAGATAATAAGGCTGAGAGTCATTAAGTCCTATGCTTTGGAGGCAGTACTTTAGTGGAATATTTTCACCTAAAAGACCAAAAAAAGTCTCGGACAACATTTACTTGCAAGAAAAAAGAAAGGAAAAAAAAAGAAAAAAGAAAGGAGGGAAGGAGGGAAATAGGGAGGGAGGGAAGGAAGAAAGAAAAAAGAAAGACGAGAAAAGGAAGAAAGAAAAAAAAAATTTTCCAATCTTTGCTTATAATCATAGTGCTTCCCTCCATGAAATTTCCAATTCTGGCAAGCAACCTAAAAAGACATTGAAAGGCTTAAAAGAGTTTCTGAGGAGATAGAGTGATCAAGGAATTAGTGTTTTATGACAGCATATGTGAAAAAGTTAGGACTCCCTGAGTTGAAAGAGATAAAATTAAGCAATTGTGAAAGGCAGATGTCAGGTTTAGGAATATTAGTGCTTTCTTTCAGGGGTCTGAGAGAAAAGACTGATAAAAAATAAATATAAGAACTTATTTATCCTTTAATCAAATAACCGTGACCCAACTCCCCAAAATCCAAAATATTACAAGTATGGATTTTTGGAATAGCTGGTTACAATGTTCAGGTACTCACTGTGGGGCTACCTTACAAATGCAATCATTATATACTGGGGTTACTTTATGTTTTCAGCCTTTAAATAAGGACCCACACAGGTTTCCTTTATCTTGAATTCTTTGTTCTGAACATCTTTGGGATATTTCCCCAAATTCTACTAAGTTATTCAGAAAATTCAAACTTTGTCAAGTCTTAACTCCATCAATTAACAGAGGTCAAAAGTATAAATAAGTGCTAGGAATGTTTATATCAATAATATCAATAAGGAATCATTAAGTAAATATTTTTAGAGTGTTTTCCTATTATTATGGGAGAAGGCAGTCATTCTATCCACAAAACATTCTCTTTTATCATTGACTTGCTGTGGATCATTTGATCTAACTAAATATGGAAATTTATACTTAATGTTTTTATGTACCAGGTACCCGACAGCATATTTTTATTTTATTTTTTTAAAAGATTTTATTTATTTGACAGAAAGAGAGAGAGAGATCACAAGTAGGAAGAGAGGCAGGCGGAAGGAGAGGGGGAAGCGGGCTCCCTGCTGAGCAGAGAGCCCAATGTAGGACTTGATCCCAAGACCCTGGGACCATGACCTGAGCCACAGGCAGAGGCTTTAACCCACTGACCCACCCAGGCACCCCCCGACAGCATATTTTTAAAGTGTCGCTTGATGATGATAGCTTGTTACCTCCTCTTAAATCTAAGGATAGCCTTTAAAGGAGATGACAGAGGGCTGAATTCTAATAAAGGTATTTGTTCAGTCAATTGCAAAAAGATAAGTGTTCTATTAATGTTAATAATGCAATAAAATACAAAGACACGGAAGTGCCCCCAGATGTGGAATAATATGTCCAAATCTATATTTGTAAGTATGCGTAGATCATGCTATTAAAAGACCAGCGGTACATACATTGTTGAATTTTTATGCTTATCTATAATAGAATAAAATAAATTTTTTAAGAGTGGACCTTATATTTATTTTTATAATTTTAAATGTGGAAAATTTTAATGTATAGAGACTCAGACCCAAGAAAACACATTAATATCTAATACTTTAGTAAATAACAAAATATATTTTATTAATAATTGTGATGTATAAACAAGTAATTATAAATTGCCATTTTGCAATGGTAATGAGCAAAGCAATAAATTAGAGAGGAAGGGAGAAAACATAGTGATAAAGGCAGAAGGTGCTAGAGCAGTTATTGTAGCTTATGCAAATGACTATATCCGTAATAACTTCCAACTCTTAAAAAAAATAAGTGAGTGGTTTTGCTTCATACTGGTACTAGGTAGACTTTTTGTTGTAAGCCATCTAGGATGGAAGCTTCACTAGGCTCAGAATTTTGTCTATTTAAATTCACTGCTGTGTCCACAGTACCAATGACAGTACCTAGCAATAGCAGGTATTAGGTGAATGAATGAATGAGTGAATGAATGAATGAAACTTCACCCTTCCTAACTTTTTACATCTCTGTTATATCCCAAACCATCAAAACCTTAGGGTGTAGAATCTTTTTTAATCCTTCCCTTATTCAGAGTTCAAATTCCCAGTATGATACCAGCAGCCATTGATGATCTGCCTTTGGTGGAGAACTCATTTCCCTGTGAGATGCTTCAGACTTTCTCAGGACAGACCTGTTGTTAGTTGGCCCTTACTATAGTGGATCAGAAGAGTTGCGGGTCCATATCTGGGCTCTCCACTCTGTTCCACTGGCCTTGTGCAGTGCCATGCTGTCTTGGTGATCACAGCTTTGTAATATAGCTTGAAATCAGGCAACGTGATGCTCCCAGCTTTGTTTTTTCTTTTTCGACATTGCCTTGACGATTTGAGGTCTTTTCTGGTTCCATACAAATTCTAGGATTGTTTGTCCTGCACTTTGAAAAATGTCATTGGTATTTTGATTGGTATGGCATTGAAAGTATAGATTGCTTTGGGCAGCATAGATATTTTAGTAATGTTTATTCTTCTAATCCGTGAGAATGGAATGTTTTTACATCTTTTTGTGTCTTCTTCAATTACTTTCATAAGTGTTCTGTCGTTTTTAGAGTATAGATTCTTTGCTTCTTTGGTTAGGTTTATTCCAAAGAATCTTATGGTTTTAGTGTTATTGTAAATGGAATCAGTTCCCTAATTTCTCTTTCGACATTTACATTGTTATTGTATAGGAAAGCCACTGATTCCTGTGTGTTGATTTTGTATTCTGCCATGTTACTGAATTGCTGTATGAGTTCTAATAATTTTGGGGTGGAGTCTTTTGGGTTTTCCATATAAACTACCATGTCATATGTGAAGAGAGAGTTTGACTTCTTTGCCAATTTGAATACCTTTTATTTTATTTTTTTGTTCTCTGATTGCTGTTGCTAGGACTTCTAGTACTATGTTGAATGATAGTGGCAAGAGTGGGCATCCTTGTGTTCCTGATCTTAAGGGAAAGGCTCTCAACTTTTCCCCATTGAGAATTATATTGAGAGTTTTAATCAAGAAAAGATGCTGTATTTTGTCAAATGCTTTTTCTGTATTAGTTGAGAGGACCATATAGTTCTTGTCTCTTCTCTTATTAATGTGTTCTATCACATTGATTGATTTGCAAATGTTGACCCATCTTGTATCCCAGGGATAAATTCCACTTGGTTGTGATGGGTAATTCTTTTAATGTATTGTTGGATCTTATTAGCTGGGATCTTTTTGAGAATTTTGGCATCCATATTCATCGGGGATATTGATCTGAAGTTCTCCTTTTTGATGGGGTCTTTGTCTGGCTTTAGGATCAAGGTAATGCTGGCCTCATAGAATGAGTTTGGAAGTTTTCCTTCCGTTTCTATTTTTTGAAACATCTTCAGGAGAATATTTCTTCTTTGAATGTTTGGTAGAATTCCCCAGGGAATCCATCAGGCCCTAGACTCTTGTTTTTTTTGGAGGTTTTTGGTCAGTGCTTCAACTTCGTTACTGGTTCTTGATCTACTCAGGTTGTCAATTTCTTCCTGTTTCAGTCTTGGTCATTTAGGGGTTTCTAGGAAGGTATCCATTTCTTCCATATTGCTTCATTTATTGGCATGTAGTTGTTGGTAATAATTTCTAATAATTATTTCCATTTCCTTGGTGTTCATCCTAATCTCTCCCCTTTCATTAATAATTTTATTATTTTAGGTCCTTTCTCTTTTCTGTTGGATAAGTCTAGCCGGTGGTTTATTGATCTTATTAATTCTTTCAAAGAACCAGCTTCTAGTTTTGTTGATCTGCTCTACTGTATTTCTGGTTTTTCCGTTCATTGATCTCTGCTCCAATCTTAATTATTTCTCTTCTCGTTTGTGACTTAGGCTTTATTTGTTGTTCTTTCTCCAGTTCTTTAAGATGTAAAGTTAGTTTGTGTATTTGGGATTTTTCTATTGTTTTGAGTGAGGCTTTGATGGCTATGTATTTCCCCCTTAGGACCACCTTTGCAGTATCCCATAGGTTTTGGACTTAAGTGTTTTCATTCACATTGGTTTCCATGAATTGTTTAAGGTCTTTGATTTCCTGGTTGACCCAACTTTCTTAGGCAGGATGGTCTTTAGCTTCCAAGTGTTTGAATTTCTTCCAAATTTTTTCTCGTGATTGAGTTCCAGTTTCAAAGCATTGTGGTCTGAGAATATGCAGGGAATAATCTCAGTCTTTTGGTATCTGTCAAAACATGATTTGTGACCCAGTATGTGGTCTGTTCTGGAAAAAATTCCATGTGCACTTGAGAAGAATGAGTATTCTGTTGTTTTAGGATGGAATGTTTCATATATATCTATAAGGTCTGTTTGGTCCAGTGAGTCATTCAAAGCTCTTGTTTCTTTGTTGATTTTCTGCTTAGATGATCTGTCCATTACTGAGAGTGGAACATTGAGGATTATTATCAATATGTCTCTTTATTGGTTAACAGTTAGATTATGTAGTTGTTGCTCCCATGTTGGG
Source organism: Nasua narica (assembly GCA_028533885.1). Classification (NCBI taxonomy): domain Eukaryota; kingdom Metazoa; phylum Chordata; class Mammalia; order Carnivora; family Procyonidae; genus Nasua; species Nasua narica. Next base: position 4,782,757 of record CM052802.1, read on the forward strand.
GGCATAGATATTTACAATTGTTAGATACTATTATTGGATAGACCCTTTAAGAATGATATAGTGTCCTTCTGTATCTCTAACTACAGTCTTTTGCTTAAAATCTAATTTGCCTGTTATGAGAATTACTACCCCAGCTTTCTTTTGAGGTCTATTGGCATGAAAAATGGTTCTACATCTCTTCACTTTCAGTGAGGATGTATGTTCAGGTTCAGTATGGGTCTCTTGTAGATAGCATATAGATGGGTCATGTCTTTTAAACCAATATGCAACTCTGTGCTGTTTTGTGAGAGCATTTAGGTCATTCACATTGCGAGTGATTATTGAAATATATGATTTTATGGTCATCATATTGCCTGTGAAGTCCATGTTTCTATAGATTGTCTCTGTTCTATATCACTCTTGGGATCTTTCTCCTTTTATAGAACTCCCCTTAATATTTCTTGCAGGGCTTGGTTGGTGGTCACGTATTCCTTCAGTTTCTGCCGGTCTTAGAGATTTCTTGTCTCCATCCATTCTGAATGGAGTGTTGCTGTATAAAGTATTCTTGGCTGCATGTTCTTCTCACTTAGTACCCTGTATATGTCTTGTCTGCCCTTTCTGGCTTGCCAGGTCTCTGTGGACAGGTCTGATGTTATTCTGATATTCTTCCCTCTGTATGTAAGAAGTCTCTTTCCTCTCGCTGCTTTCAAGATTGTTTCATGTATCTAAGATTTGTGAATTGTACTATTATATGTTGTGGCATCAGTCTGTTCTCATTGATCTTGGGAGGGGTCCTCTCTGCCTCTTGGACACAAATGCTTGTTTCCTTTGCCAGATTAGGGAAGTTCTCAGCTACAATTTGCTCAAATCTAATTTCTAGGCCTATATCTCTTGCCACCCCTCAGGGATGCCAATGATTCTGATATTGGAACATTTCATTGAGTCACTAATCTCTCTCAGTTTGATCCCTTGGGATTTAATTTGTTTTTCCCATGGTGCCTTGGTTTCCTTCTTATCTGTCATCTTATCCTCTAGCTCACTAATTTGTTCTTCTTCCTCATTTACCCTGGCAGAGTATCCAGTTTAGACTGCATTTCCTTCATAGCAGTTTTAAGTTTGACCTGATTAGATCTCTTTTCTGACCATAGAGATTCTATATTGTCATTAATAGTTTTCTCAAGCCTAGATATCGCCTTGATAATTGTTTCTCTGAACTCAATTTCTGACATCTTGGTTATATCCATATCCATTAGTTCTGTGGCAGAGGCTACAGTCCCTGATTCTTTCCTTTGTTGGGGCTTCTTCCTCTTAGTCATTCTGTTGAGAGGTGGTTGAGGGGATGTGCAGAGGCCAAAGTTTTGACCACAACTCAAGCAAGATGCACCTTGTTGGCCTCTTGTTCTTTCCTGTCTTTTCAGGGAGGGGCCTGCCATGCTGTTACTCAGGCAACCTTATTTGGGCAGAGTTGCCCTGTCCCTTGAGGGGGGTGGGTGGGCTCAGTGAAAACAGGTTTTTTAGGGCTTTTGTTCTCTGGTACCTCTCCCTAGTGACTTTCCCTGGCAGCTTTCTGCTTCTCTTCTGAGAGTCAGAGCAGACGTGACCATATCCAAACCTCTCTCCCAGAACAGAGAGATCGTAGTCTGCTCTTCACTGAGCTCTCCAGGCCACACTGTTCCCTTTTCTGTCTGTACTGCTAAAAACCACAACCTCCTGGGTTGTGTGCCCCACAGCAGCACTCTCAACCCTCTCTCCCAGGGCCAGGCACATCTCTGTCCTTCGTGGTTCTAAAACTGCAAGCTGTCCCTGGTGTGCATGTGTGCCCTCATAGCTCCAGGTTTCAGTCTGGGGGCTTCCCTAAAGTCCTTTCCTGTGACTACTGGTCTGTGAGTCTGTGCCTGGTCCCCAGTGCGGGAGGCTTTTGCCTTCCTGGCGCAAGATCACAGAGGCTCCTTCCCCCTTCTGTTTATCTTCCTGTATCTGCCCGTGGAATCACAGCTCCCCTGCTTCAAACCTTGAGACCAATTGCTGGAGATCCTCTGTAGAGATCCAGATATATCTTCTTACATCTCAGGCTGATTTCATGGGTGTTCAGAATGGTCTGGTAGATATCCAGCTCAATTCAAGGGACTGGTTGAATAGGGTCCCCTACTCCTCTACCATCTTTTTTTTTTTTAAGATTTTATTCAATTTTTAACAGAGAGAGAGATCACAAGTAGGCAGAGAGGCAGGCAGAGAGAGAGAGAGAAGCAGACTCCTACTGAGCAGAGAGCCCAATGTGGGACTCGATCCCAGGACCCTGAGATCATGACCTGAGCCAAAGGCAGAGACTTTAACCCACTGAGCCACCCAGGCGCCCCCCTCCCTTTTTTTTTTTTACAAGATCTCTAGCAGCAAGAATTCTCATCATCATCTTGGCTTATTCCACTGAACATTTTCATATAGTGTGGTACTCACTTCTGAACATAATATTCTGAGTATAGTCTGACTGGCATGGGACTGATTACTCCCTTGTAAATGCACCAGAAGACAAAACTAGTTTCCACTGTTAGCTGTATCAATAGGTGTTTACAAAGAGTACTGCCAATTAAAATTTCTTTGCAATTTTTATGAGTATCTATATTCCATATCATCTCTATTTTGTTAATGCATGGTAATATTTTGAACTCAAAAGTAGAACCGTATATTTATCTAAGTTAAATTCCATTCAAAGATTTCATTTCAATTCAATTCAGCCTTCTAGACAGTTAACTACCTCTTGGATCTTGATTTATTTATTGCTTATGTTTTCTTTTCCTACAATTCTCCTATGATATTGATGGAAGTATACTCTCTATACTCACCTAATATGTTCATTTTAAAATGGTGTCAATAGTGCAGGACATAGATCTCTGATTAGTTGCTGGAAGACTTATGCACCCTGCTAGGTAAGAGGCCACAAATAATTATTATATTATTCTGGCACCAAGCTCAGTCTTTAGCTGGCAGGAGCTTCTAAACCAACACATGCTGCGTTGAATTAGCTGTTGAATATGCTCAACACTCTTAGAGTGGAACTCTTTCTCTAACCACTTTATGATTCCAAATCCACTAGCAGGGTTGCTATCCAGCCCGTGTTTCTGCACATTGGAAACAAGGATATAATGAAAGATATTGCCAAATGCCTTGGTGAAATGTGTGTGTCCTACATTTATAGGAGTATGAAAAAGTTAAGAGATGGTATTCTCTCTTCTGCAGTCACAACCCAAATGACCCTGTGCTCTTTCTTGCACTTGATGGGCACTGAATAAATGTCAGTTGAATTATTTCAACATTTCCTTTCAGTCTAGGAATTGTATGCAAATCTTTATGGACAAAGGTTTTTTTCTGGGTGGCAGTCGTGATAGCAATAAAAGGTGTAAGGTCTCTCACTCACTTCATTCAGCATTTGTAGCATGCTCTTATTTGCTAGGCATTGGAATTATAAAAATGAGAGGTGTGGATTCTGGTGAGGAGAATATTATATTTATTGATTCAGTTGCTATATGTGGAGCAGTTTCTTTATGCCAGGCATTTGATTAGTCCAAATACAATGAGACAAAATTTGCTTTATTAAAACCTACATCCTAGTTAAATAACAAGTAAACTACTAAGCTGGTAATATATGAATGACAGGAGTGGTAAGGTGATGAGAGAGTGACTGGGGAGGCCACTTAATTAAGGAGGTCATGGGAAAACCCTATGTGAAGGTGACATTTGAGGTATGATCCAAAAGATGAATGTGAGCGTTGTGAAGATATGAGTGAGGGAAGCCTGTTCCAGGCAGAAGGAATGGCAGGTGCCAAATTTAGAAAGACTTTGACTTATTCCAGAAACACAAAAGAGTAGCCAGTGTAACTGGAACAGGGAGATCAGTGTTGCTAAGTGTGGGATCAAGTTGGAGGACAGATAGGAACCAGGTCAGTCCCACAGGTTGTGATAAGGAGTATGGATTTTCTTTTGTGAGCAAAAGAAAATCACTGAGCGGTTTTAAGTAAGAAGTGACATACCTTTATTCTTGTGTCAAGAGACTCATCGGACTGCTTGTGGTAGGGACAATTGTAAATAAGAAAGATTATTTCTTATGTAAATATATATGTGATATAATAAATATATAATGTATATCTCATATATTATATATCTTATATAATGGAATAAATATATATATTATATATATATCTTATATAATATAAAATACTATACAAATATTGCTCTTATTCAAGGGAGAGATGATGGTGGAGACAGTAGAGATAGACGGAAGCAGAAAAATCCAAGACGTATTTTGGAGATAGAACCAACGGCATAATGATAAGAAGGATAAAGGAAAGAGATAAATTGATTCTGACTTCCAAGTGTTTGGCATGAACCATTCCTTGATGGTGCTACTTATTCAGTGGAGACTGGAGTGGGAGCAGGTAGTGTGGAGGGAGTCACTGATGACAAGTAATTTAAGATAAAGTGTGATAAGTACTCTAATGGATACCTACCATCCTTTGTACAGGTATCATAGTATTCATTTATCCTACATAAACCATGATACCTACCACACACAAATAGCTCTTACCTTACTTAAACAATGAGAGATTAACCAAATCCACCTTGCCTTTAGGTAAAATAATAGCATTAAGAAAGAAAAATGAATGAAAAAGAAAGAGGGTAGTGGCAGCTATTTTATTCTGCAGTAGAAGCACGTGTGCAATGGCATATAAAAAAGTGAGGTGTCACCTTTTATTGAAAATTAACAATAATATAATACCTTGGGTGTTGGTGAATATTAGATGTTAGCACACACAGCCCGCTCTGCACAGGATCACTTCTGCCTCCTAAAGACAAGCCCAGGCACATTTCATGTCAGAACACAAGTTGCAGTGGAAAAAGAGAAAAGCAATGAGAAGTATTATTTCCTTGAAGTAATTTATCATAGTTGTTGCCTCATCAATATATGTATAAACTTCCATATCATCAAAAAGGGTAGTAGCTATTTCTGTAATCAATCCAGAAATAATAAGCTGGGCATGTTTCTTTATTAACTTCTGTTATAAACATAAAAATATGTATCTGCAAGTATGTCAAGAAAAGAAAAATATTGGTGGTTCTGGTATTTTCTTTCAGCAGTAGTTATTATTTGGAGTTGTCATCTTAAGAAATAACCTAATAAAAATATTGATATACAGAAAGGCATTAAGATATATTAGTTGCCATATATCCAGAGGTTGCCGATAGGAAGAGAATGTGAGAATAACACTTGGGCATGGTGTTCTTGAGATAGCTTTGTTAAATTCCTAAATAATATCATATACCCTCCTCTTAACTCAATTTTAGTAGATTTTCAGGGGTACATAAAACTTATCATAAAATTAAGTGATTATTAAATTTTCATATATTATATGGCAACAAAATTTCCATATCAGCATGTGCACGTGAAGTCAGTGTTCTTTTGTTTACCAGCCATTAAGACTTGCCATGATTTAGAAAATTAATATAACATTAAGACTTCCTATTCTGTCTTGAAATTTATAAAGAAATCCCACCATTTAGCTAAATAATACCTCTAGAAAAAATTCTTTTGCATTTTGATATCTTTGGAACATTGAGGTCACTTATTTAATCTGCTTCGTCTGACATAATGTTAGAATTAGAATGTTAGAATTCAATTTTTGTATCGACATTATTTATGCCAAAGAAATGCAGCAGATAATATTTCAGTTTGAAAATAGTACTCACTGTATTAAGTGCTATGTATCTGTACTCTATAGTGGAATGAGTAATCATTCTTTTATATGGAGAAAAGGCCAGAAAAATATAATCCCAACCAATCTATTTCCTCACTACTTTTAAATCACATTGGACCAAAGAATTTATAAGAACCATAAATAAGTGAGATAAGTGTCTAAAGTCACCAAGTGTTATGAGGTGGGAAAATTGAAAAAGTCATACAATATTACAAAGTTGTCTATTCTAAGTACTGGGAGGACACACTTCTATTCTTATCCCCATTTCCTCCACAGCCCATGTTAACACATAGCCCAACAAGCCACCATCAACTGCACTCAGTTGCTACCAGTCACCATTTGCCTATTTTACGTTTTACTAGAAACCTATAGGTTGTCTTTTTTGTTTTCCTAGAAACCTACAACTTGTCTTTTTTGTTTAAAAAAGGTTTATTGAAATATTTCCTCCTTGTCCACTCTCCCTCTTTCTTTCTCTCCTCCAACCCTTTCTCTCTGTTCTGATAATTTATAAAAACTTAAGAGACTATGAATTGTCTGATGTTTTGACATTGTGCAGTCTGAAAAGGCTCTGCCACACACAGGATCAGCTAGAACGAGAGTATCTGGCTTGTTGGAAATCAGACAGCCTCCTGTTTGTGTTCTGTTTTGTTTGTTTGTTTGTTTTTTACCACAAAAATAAGGGATCATAGAATTTTTGTTTAATTTAATGAATGCATTTATTTATTTATTTATTTATTTATTTATTTCGATTTATTTTTTTTTTTTGCTATTATCCGGGCACTGTTTTCTTTTGAGTTTAAGATGAAGTTTATTTGGAGGCATTTTCCCTGTTACAAAAGCATAACAAGGTAAACAGAAGAGTAAACAAAATCACCCGTAATATCATTGACCTTCACATGTCCAGGTTGGAGAAGGAGCCAAGTCTAATCATAGACAGGGATATTTTGGTGCCTTTACATTTAGAATTATTTCTAACTTGTTATGAGCCTCAGCTCTTCTGTAGCTGTTTCAGTGAATCCCAACCCATGATAGCCATCAAGCCCCAGCTGTCAATGGTAGTATTTGCATGCATGTGTAGTCTTAAGAACACCCTATTTTACTGGGCATCCTGTGCTGAAGGACTGACTTTATCTATCTTGCTATCTATTTTAATTAATTAATTACCTAATTAATTAATTAATGACCCATTAGGGGATGCGTAGAGATATGCCTTCTCACACTGGACTAGCGATTTTTGCTTCTTCTTTGTAAATATGGTGTTTATATTTCCACTTTAGATTTTACAGGCTGCTTCCCCCTCTCTTTTAAAGATTTTTTTTGTCTGTCTTGTATTATGTTGTCTGCTTTTTTATACCCACGGAATCGGCACACATCACATCACCTCACATGCACCAGACTGAATTATTATATTTTTGAGATATAATTGACATATCTCATTGTCATAGTTTTAGGTGCCACTACTGAATTCTTAATCCACATTCATTCCCATAGAATGTTCAGGACTTCTCCTGAGTCAGATCTTGATTAAAGACTTGAGTGGGAGAGCTGATAGCATATAACTCCCAGAAGGAAACATAGGCATTAAACTCCTTGACACTGGTCTTGGGGACGATGTTTTGAGTTTGGCACCAAAAGCAAAGTAGCAACCTTACCTCCAAAAATTGTAGGAGCTACTTCCGCACTTCCTTAAAATGAGTCTGTATCATGGAGATGTAAGTGAATTGTCTATATGGTGCTAGTTTGAAAAAACTTTTCTTGAGCAATATTGTATGAAACTACACTTTTGCACCTCATTAGTGATCAATCAAGATTTGGTGGTTCTCAGAAAGTCAAACATTGTGTTACCATATGATTCTGCTACTGTGCACCCAAGAAAAATAAAAACATACACCCACATGAGAACTTAAATACAGTGTTCATAGCGGCATTGCTTATAGTAGCCAAAAAAGTAGAAACTACCCAAATGACCATCAAGTGATAGATGGATACCTGTGGTATATCTATACACTGTAATAGTATCCCACCATTAATAGTAATGGAAATACAATATTATATGTTAAATATATCTCTATAAAAAAAGTAATGAGGTACTAACACATAGTATGACATGGATAAACCTTGAAAATGTTATGCTACGTGGGAGAAACCAGACCCAAAATCCACATATTGTATGAATCCACTTTTGTGAAAGACCTAGAATAGACAAATCTAGAAAGGGAGAGAAAATAGATTCATACTTGTCAAGGGCTGGGGAAAGGAGGGAGTGGAGAGTGGCTGTTAGTGGGTAAGGTTTATTTGGGGAGGATAACAAAATATTTTGGAACAAGATAACGGTGAGCAACTAGAGTGGTTGTACAACTCTGTAAATATACTAAAAACTAAATTAAGAGTGTGAGTTCTGTAGTATATGTATTAAATTTCAATTAAAGAGATCAGTCTGTCTTAATTCTACAAGAAAATCAGAAATTTTTGTGAATTAACTGGGTGAACGCATAGTGTTTCAATGCAATGAAAAGCATAATAAAATTTCTGGAAGCCTCCTTCAGAGGGAGGTGTAGAATTTCTGTTATGGCAGATGAACCTTTCATAAGAAGAAACAATTTGCTAAACCTGGAAATTCACCTTCTAGGTCATCTGCAAAGTGTTTGGGGGTCTAAAACTGAAGGAAAAAAGAGTAATTCTATAAATAACACCAAAAACCAGGTAATAAATTTACTGGTGCCAAAGAAGGACTAGGTGCTAGAGGAAAGCTAGCCCACTTCTTGGATTTGCATGGAAGCTTGGACAGCGATGATCTGACCACTCCACTGGTTTTTCTTTGCTCTATTTATAGAAGTGGCATCTAGGAAGGTCACTTAATATGCAAAGAACCCTATGATACAGTAATCTTTGGGGAAGATTTACCTAAGCTCTGGGAGTGTTTGGGCAAGCATCCTCTTGACTGGGGTGGGAGACACAGAATATGGGTTTATTACACAGATGGAGAACTGTGGTCAATGTGAAGGTCACTGCACGTATCAGCACACAGCAGCAGCCCTGAGAATACCTACTCTAAGACTCACCTGATTTCGTCAGTGTGTTTAGTGGAGCCACAAAGATGTTAACATTTATTAAGAAGGGGCGGGGGCGACCTTTTATAACATTCATTTATAGATAAATTTCTAATTTGTGACTTTGAAAGTTTCCTGTACTTAATATGTCTGAGTGTTATATTATTGGGGCAAATGCCTAGATTTTTTTTTATTAACATATAATATATTATTTGCTTTAGGGTTACGGATCTGTGAATCATCAGTCTTACACAATTCACAGCACTCACCATAGCACATACCCTCGCCAATGTCCATAACCCAGCCACCCTATCCCTCCCCTCACCCCGCCCACAGCAACCTTCAGTTTGTTTCCAGAGATTAAGAGTCTGTTATGGTTTGTTTCCCTCCTTGGTCCCATCTTGTTTCATTTTTTCCCTCCCTTCCCTCCACAATCCCCCACCCTTCCTCTCAAATTCCTCATATCAGAGAGATCATATGATAACTGTCTTTCTCTGATCGAGTTATTTCACTTAGCATAATACCCTCTAGTTCCACTCATGTCATTGCAAATGACAAGATTTGGGGGGTTTTTTGATGGCTGCATAATATTCCATCTTCTTCTTTATCTTCTTTATTCATCTGTGATGGACATCTAGGTTCTTTCCATAGTTTGACTATTGTGGACATTGCTGCTATAAGCATTGGGGTGCACGTGCCCCTTTGGATCACTATATTTGTATCTTTAGGGTAAATACCCAGTAGTGTGATCTCTGGGTGGTAGGGTAGCTCTATTTTCAACTCCTGAGGAACTTCCATACTGTTTTCCAGAGTGGCTGCCCCAACTTGCATTCCCACCAACAGTGTAGGAGGGCTCCCCTTTCTCCTCGCCAACACCTGTCATTTCCTGACTTGTTCATTTTAGCCATTCTGACTGGTGTCAGGTGGTATCTCACTGTGGTTTGATTTGTATTTTTAAAATCAAAGTTTTTCCTTAAGAACATACACGTTTTATGATAAATGATTAAAATCTTGGAACATATGAATGAAGTCATTTGTCATTTCATTCCAAGTGATTTGCAGAGTTTTTATAGCTTTTTTTTAAAGCTATTCCAGTGTATCAGTATATGCATATAATATTGGGCCCTGATTCCCATTTACAGAGATACATTCAGTCTGGATTAAAAAGACTTAAAGTGAAAAAAACAAGTAGCAACCTTCTGAATTAATATCAGCAGGTGTTCAAAGTGAAAAGGCAAACAACAATTTCATTTTTCTAAGTTGGCATGTACAACACCAGGATTGTTAAAATCCTTTCTGTTCAAAGTAGTTGTCAATATAAGCATTTTCAAAGTTTAAACATTACCTCATGTTCACATCTCAAAAAACGTAGGTAAGTCCTGGATTAAAAGAAGGAGTTGTATTTCATTTCAGCCCAGAATTTATTTTTATATTATTTTCCAAATGTGCTTTATGGAGTGCCAAAAAATAAAAACAAAGAGCACCCCAGAGAGTAAGAACGTAATGCCTATTTCAAGGGAATGATAGGCAGTGTTGAGAGCTATTAGGCTGTAAGTTTTCACCCTCCTTGAAAGCTCGAAAGTTAGGGTGCCACAGTTTCATGGAAGCTGGTAGAAGATGTGAGACTCCGGAGTCAGGGAAAAGGATAATTGCTCAAAGCAAGAGCAGGAACCACATTACCAGTGTCCCCCAGGCCCTGTCCCCACAGGGCTGTGGAATAGGGGCGGTGACACCTGCATACACTGTGGGTGGAGTTCAAGGACTAGAACCCAGAGTTTAGGGAACTCAGATCTTTTGTAACATAGTACACCTACCTACTCTTGCTCCAGAAAGAGATACTCTGTGTCTTCTAAGGATGTTTATGATACAAACTTCCATGAGAAGATAGTCCAGCTCAGAGGGTAGTGAGGCAAGATTGCAGAAACACAGAAGATCCAATGGAGAATGATTTCCAAACAAATAATTGAGTTAAATTCTTTTTTTATTGCACAATGTTAAAATTACAATGATAACAGAAAACCTTTTTGAATAATCCTTATAGAGAGTTTGTATCAAAGTAAGTACTTACTTGTTCAATGGTAAGTCTTAAACTTACCAGACTAAATAGTTTTTATTTGACACCTGATCTTGAACTTCAGGTGTTTTAGCCTTAAAATGATATGATGGACCTAAGCTATTTTCATTCAGTGTTAAAGTCTGGGAATTACTCTGCCATCTGTCAGAGCACAGAGTTGTTATTAAAGATGAACTTCCAGAACAGTGTATGATGAGAAGGCAGGAGACACTTTAGCTTCTTAACCTTTAAAGCTTATATTAGAGGTGGCTATGTGTGTGTGTGTGTGTGTGTGTGTGTGTGTGTGTGTGTGTATCTGGATGCACATATATACATGCACACAGGTTTGGCATAAAAATCAAGTTGTATTCAAAACCAGTTGCTTTATGTGGTTTTGAATATTATAATATTATATGTTGTTTTTTTAAATTAAACTCAATTAGCCAACGTATAGTACATCATTAGTTTTTGATATAATGTTCAGTGATTCATTAGCTGCATATAACACCCAGTGCTCATCACATCACATGCTTTTTCGGTTGAATAAAAAGAAGAAAGAAGGAAAAAATTAACATACAATCAACTTTGTAGTGCTATTCCAGTGTCAACATCACACCAAAAAAGCAATCTTTTCTGTTTTCTTCTTTTTTCAACTTTCGAAATGTGCTATCCTTAACCATTTCATTTTTTTACTATGGTTATTTAGAATAAAATTGACATTTTCCTTAAAGTTTATATTCATTTTACCATTCCAGAAAGCCTTCTGAACTTTATAGATGACCTTAGATTTCTTCAGTATGTTTGGTTTCCAATCTTAAAAGTGCAGTTGAAATTCGAATCATTTACTAATAAATATCACATGGCAACGAAAAGTCAAGTTGAAATGAAACAGGCCTGATGTTTGTGATAATTACATCAGTGTACATTGTTGTACTAGAGATGTCTTTGTGAGAAACTATGTAGATTTGGTACCCAATTTAATTAACAGTACGCTTTTGTAAACCAAATGTTGGCCTCAGGTGTGCAGTTCATAATCATGAAACAACTCTCAGAATATCATACAATTCAGACTGTAAACATGTAGATATTTTGACATTTTTCTTTTGAAATGTGTGATATCCAGGATATTTTTGGTTAGTTGACATGTTGTCTGAATAGTGAAAGATGAGTTATTTACTTTGTCCTTTTGTGCATTAAAAACTTATCCTGTTAAATTTCCTTATAATCATTTGAGATGCTTACTGCTTTCTGCTCATTACTGCAAATATATTATCCTTTAGTAGTAGTATCATTGTAACTAATGAAAACATCTTGTTTTTTCCCTAAAAGAGTAATTATTAAACTGTGACTTTTATTTATTGCAAAAACAAACAAACAAAAAAACTCTACCTGGAAACCCTTCACTTATTTTTCTATACCTGCCATAAATTTTCCTTTATGTCTGAAATATTTGGAAAGGCCTCCAGCCTCTAGCCACTCCCTCTTCTCTTCTCCGAGCATTCAGTAGATTGCATAAGATACAAACCCTAATATAACATATCACGTTGTAATACACAATTCTGTTTTCACATCTCTGCCCCAGGCTGTGTTATTCATTTTTGCAACATCAGTTTCTAGCACTGTGCCTAGCACATAGTTACTTATTCAGTAAATATTTGTTGAAAGTATGAATGAATGAATTTTAATGTCACCAGTAATTTGGTCTAAATCTTATTCATACTTACTTTAGAGCATATGGAAATTAGAACAGTGTGAGTAATTTGAACAAATTAGATTTTCTATATTAAATGTTGAAATATATGTCTCCTTTTTTTCCCCCATACATTACCACTATTCTAGGTCCTTAAAGCACTTCTAAGTATAGGAACTGTGGGATATTTAGCCATAAAACTTGGCCACAGTCTAAAAACAAACAACGAAATGCAAAAGGTGATGTTTACAAATTTCTTAAATTACTTTCCATAATTCCAGGCTTCTATAATGGGTAATAATAGTAAAGAAAGCCATTGAAAAGGAAATGAGCACACATTCATTTGTTTGCTTATTTCAGAAGTGCTAAGGAACTGTCTTTGCCAAGTACTTTAATAAATAGTGGATATAGAGATTTTTTGAAAGGTATTGGGGGAGACAGCTTACAGTATTCAGATTCTATAAAATTCACATTTAATTCGGTGATTTTTTAGTATATCCACAGACTTACTTGTGTGACCATCACCACAATCAATTTTAGAAGATTTTTACCACCCCCAAAAGGACTTTCTGCCCTGTAGCAGTAACTCGCATTTCTTTCCAAACACCACTGCCACCCTAGCTGATCACTAATATACTTTCTGTGTCTATGGATTTGCCTATTCTGAACATTTAATGTGAATGGAATAATGCAATTTGTGGTCTTTTGTAACTGGCTTCTTTTACTTAACATTTGTTTCATTCACATTGTAGTATGAATCAGTACTTCATCCCTTTTTAATTACCACAAAATATTTCATTGTATGTAGATATCACATGTATGCATATATCTATCAAGCCACCTTTCGGCTATTAATAATAATGCTGATAGGAGCATTCGTGTACAGGTTTTAACATGGACATATGTTTACATTTCTCTTGGGTATATACCTAGGAGTGGAATGTCTGGGTCATATGGTAACTTTATGTTCAATTGTTTGAGGAACTGTGAAACTATTTTCCAAAGTGGCTGCATCATTTTACATTCCCCCCAGCAATGTATGAGATTCCAATTTCCCCCACATCTATAGAAATGTGAAAAGATTTTAAGAGGTGCCTGTGTGGCTCTGTTGGTTTAGTGTCTGTCTTTGGCTCAGGTCATGGTTCCAGGGTCCTGCGGTTAAGGTCCACATCGGGCTTCTTGCTCAGCGCAGAGCCTAACTACCTCCTCTCCCTCTGCCTTTCACCCTGCCTCATTATCTCTCTCTCTCTCTCTCTCTCTCTCTCTCTAATAAATAAAATCTTAAAAAAAGAGAGGGAGATTTTAAGAAATATTTCCTCTGTCTGGCTTGAGAACCTCTGTATTTGAATCTACACTCTCTAGTGGTACATGTTGAGTGGTACATGCCACTGGTTTAAATCATCCCTGGAAAGTTAGCAAATACGTTTGAAAATGGAATTTGGTATTTAAATTTTAGGGGCAAAATTATACTGTAAGTTTAGGTCTGTGGGACAAAGATTTGAGTTTATTGACTAACTGACCATTTTTTTAAACCATTAATTAGGATTTATGTCAACTCAATAGACAATATTAGGGTGTGGATTTCTTGTATTAACATTAGTGCTGTCATTTGGTGAGAATTTGCTGTGTGCGAGGCACCCTTCCAGATGTGCCTTGTGTATAAGTCAGCAGTAGTTGACTGGTACAGGAGTTGCTGGCTTTGGAATATTTTGCTTAAATATTTTTAATGCATGAATCAACAATTGATGTTACATTACAAGGAAAGCATTTACTTCTTCCTTTCTTTACTCAATACAGAAATTTAATTGTATTAATTTTCAACTTAAAAACTAGTGAAATAAATCTACTTTAGTATCAAACAGAAAATTTATATGGAAAAAAGTTAGAGATAAAGACTATAAGTTGCCCTCCCCTAAAACCCAAAAAACAAAAAAACAAAACAAAACAAGAACCCAACCAAGGCTAATTCATTTTATTAACACATTTAACAAACTGCCCCATCTCTGGGAGAGAAAGACATAAATTATTAACACTTAACATCAGAACATATTTATATAGTAGTAGCTTTTCCCTAAAATGGTACTTCTATCTGAGGAACTGTTCCTGTTGTTGTTGTTCATTTGTTTTTTAGATATCTTTATAAACCTCTTTTTCATTGAGGCAACTGTGACATGCAAAATTGTTTGAAAGTGTTTCTATACAAAAGAACAAAGTAAAATTATATGTGGAAGATATTTCACCTGCAGTTAAGCAAACAGAGAAACAAATCCTTGAGCCTCAGGATCGTGTGATCTCTAGAGTTTGTGTCTGAAGCACTAAAAATCTGTTTAGTTTCACAATTGGCTCTAAGTATGACATTCATTTTGTAGTTTGTGTAGTTTTGATTTCTTTGTATTAATCAGCTTCATTGTGATTTTAGCTTCCATTTATATTGAAGTTAATAATATTCAAATTGTTTTGCTCATATATAGCATAAAATATTTATTTTGAAAAATCATGTACTTTTTTGCACATTTTTAAGTTGATATAAAAATTTTATTACAGGTTGAAATAGTTGCAGTATTGTCATATTATTAATATTAAGGTTTAAATGATATAATTGCACTTTTAATGTGTCTAATAGTATATTAAAACTCTAATGATTTGTTCTTTATTATCATTTAATAATACATGAAAAAGCATATTTTAATAGTCAGAAATTTTATATATATATATTTTTCAAACTTGTTTTCTATTTCATTTCTCCCCCAGTACTTGATTTTAATGTAATACAGTCAATCCTTTTTAGGCATGGATTCTGTAGTTCATTTAGCTACACATTACAATATATTTGTAAGCCCAAAATCAATACTTGTGGCACTCTCCTGGTCATTCACAAACATGCACAGACTGGTGAGAAATTTGAGACACTCTATGGGCAGCTTCCCAGCCAGGGCTGAACAAAGTGCATCTCTGCTTTCTTGTTTCAACTCTCATCCTATAAACAGATGTCCTTATTGTGGTCTTTTTCATGCCATGTTTCTGCATTTTTGTGTATTTTGTTGATGATTTCATTGTTTTGAATGATCATCAAGCATAGTGCTGAAGTGTGGGCTAGTATTCCTAAGCACAAGAAGGCTGTGATGTGCCTAGTGGAGAAGATACGTGTGCAGATTTGTTCAGGCATGAGTTTGGATTGCTGTTTGCTATTAGTTAAGTATTAATAGATCATCCATATATATTAAATAAGATATCCTTAAACAGACACATAAAACAAGGTTATGTATTGGTCTGTTCATGAAAATGTCGTGACTAGAGGTTTAACGGGACCTATCTTTTATTTCTCATGGTAGTAAAATGGCTCATTTTTTGTGAATTTGGTGTTTGTGGTAATTTTCTATAACATAACTACCATAAATAACAAAAATGGACTTTAAAAATATTTATGCATCACCTGAAATACATATCTGCAAGAAAAACGTACAAAAAATTGAAATTCGAGAGACTGTGGAAGATGGCAGCAGAGTAGGAAGAACACTAGGCTCACCTCATCCCATGAATACAATGCATAACTATCAAATCATCCTAAATGCCCCAGAAACTGACTTGTGGAGGACAAACTCTACAACTCAAAGTAGAGAAGAGTCCACATTGAAGAAGGTAGTGTATGGAGATGTGGTTTGGGAGAGAAATGGATCATGGCTGCTATGGTGGGGAGGGAGCCGTGGTTGCAGAGAAGGTTGAGAGACAGACTCCCATGGAGGAGAGAGCAGAAGAAAAATGAATCTCCATAGCAATTGGATTGGAAAGTGAGAGGAGCTGAATTTCATGAATGTTTGCAACTGGCAAGGCTTAAAGTCTGGTATTTTAAAGTCAAAGGTCTTGGTTCATGGAGAACTTGGCGGACCTTGGAGCTGTTCTTAGAAAGAAGGAAGGGAAAACAACCCACAGACATACAGCATGGAAATAGCAGTATGAAGAGTGCCTGGGGCACACAGTGGGGAAATTGTTTGCTCATCTAAGAGTGTATCTCAGAGAGATGGGATTTGTGGAGAGACTCCCTCCAGGAACAAAGGAACTGGCAGGCACCATTTTTTTCCCCTGCGCCCCAGCATAGACACAGGGCCACTGGCAGAAACCAACACAGAGACAGCACTCACTACCCAACTTCCATACACCAAGCCCCATCCCCTTATGCCATGGTGGAACCACCCTTCTCTGTCATGCTTGCCTCAGTCCCAGCATGGCTGGTCCCCTCCCTGAGAAAAGCAGCCCAAACCTCTAACCACCCTGTCTTCTGTCCTTGGAGTTCTTCTTCAAAAGACCATTACCCTCAAGAACAGGAGAAGTAGCCGACTTTCCCAACGTACAGAAGCAGGCACAGATACTTCAATAAAATGAGAAGAGAGAGGTATTCGCCCCAAAAAAAGTACAGGACAAGGCCACGACCAGAGATGTAAGATATAATGAACATGCCTCGTAGATAATTTCAAGTAAAGATCATAAAGATACTTACTGGACTTGAGAAAAGAGTGGAAGGCATGAGTGGGACCCTAAGCACAGAGATGAGGAGTAACATAGCAGAGATAAAGGGCTCAATAAGTGAAATGAGAAATATGCCTGATGGAATAAACAGCAGGCTGGAAGAAGCAAAGGAATGAATTAATGACCTAAAAAACAGAGTAATGAGAAGTAATCAAGTAGAACAAAAGAGAGAAAAAAAGATTATGCAAAATAAGAGTAGACTTATTTAGGGAACTCAGTGACTCCACCAGATGTAATAACATTCATATTGTAGGAGTGCCAGAAGAAGAGAAAGAAAAGGAAGCAGAAAATTTATTTAAGAAATAATAGCTGAAAACTTCCCTAATCTGGGTTAGGAAACATCCAGATCCAGGAAGCTAAGAGAACCCCCAATAATATCAACAAGGGCAGATCCATACCAAGACACATTATAATTAAAATGGCAAAATATAGTGATAAAGAAAGCATTTTAAATGTGTCAAGACAAAAGTTAGTTACATACAAGGGAAACCCTAATAACTTATCAGAGGATTTTTTAGCAGAAATTTTCCAAGCTAAAAGGGAGTGACATGATACATTCAAAGTGCTGAATGAGAACAATCTGCAGCCAAGGATGCTCTGTCCAGCAAGGCTATCATTCAGAATAGAGCAGAGATAGTTTCCCAGACAAACAAAAATCAAAGGAGTTCATGAGCACTAAACCAGTCCTGTAAGAAATAGTAAAGGGAACTCATTGAGTGGAAAGGAAAGACCCAAAGTGATATTATGGAGGTAAGAAACACAATAGCAGTAAAAAATAATGTATTTGTAAAATAACCAAAGAACTCACAAAATAAAAGGATGCAAAATATGACACCATATACCTAAACATGGAGGGGAGTAAAGAATGAGTTTAAACTTAAATGACCTATCAACTTAATATAGGATGCTATATACAGAAGATGTTATGTACAAACCTTATGGTAACCACAAATCAAAAACCACTAATAAAGAATAAAGAAAAAGAAATCCAAATATATCACTCAAAAAAACCAGTTAATTATGAAAGAGAGAAAGACAATAAAGGATCAGAGAACATCTTCAGAAAAAAACACAAAACAAGTAATAAAATGACAAATATGTATTCATCAGTAATTACTTTGAATGTAAATGGATTAAATGCTCCAATCAAAGACATAGTACTGACAGAATAGAAAACAAAACAAAACAAAACAAGACCTTATGGTCAGTTAATATTCAACAAATCAGGAAAGAATATTCAATGGATAAAAGACAGTGTCTTCAACAAATGGTGTTGGGAAAACTGGACAGCCAGATGCAGAAGAGTGAAACTGCACCACTTTCTTACACCATACACAAAAATGAATTCAAAATGGGTTAAAGACCTAATTGTGAGACATGAAACCATAAAAATTCTAGAAGAGAACACAGGCAGTAACTTCTTTGACACTGGCCATACAACTTCTTACTGGATATGTTTGCCAAGACAAGGGAAACCAAAGTGAAAATGAACTACTGGGACTTCATCAAAATAAACAGCTTCTTCACAGCAAAGGAAAATAATCAATAAATCTAAATGGCAATCTACAGAATGGAAGATGGTATTTGCAAATGACATATTCGATGAAGGGTTAGTATCCAATATATTTAAAGAATTTACAAAACTCAACACCACCTGCAAACAAATAATCCAATTAAAAATGGGCAGAAGACATGAAAAGACGTTTTTCCAAAGAAGGCATTCAGATGGCTAACAGACAAATGAAAAGATGCTCATCATCACTTACCATCAGGGAAATGCAAATCAAAACTACAATGTCACACCTGTTAGAATGGCTAAAATCAACAACCAAAGAAACAACAGGTATTGGTAAGGGTGTGGGTAAAAAGGAACCCTCTTGCACTGTTGGTGGGAATGTAAATTGGTCCAGCCACTGTGGAAAACAGTATGGAGTTTCCCTCAGAAGTTAAAAATAGAACTACACAATCCAGGGATTTCACTACTGGGTATTCACCCAAAGAATACCAAAACACACATGTACCCCTATGTTTATAGCAGCATTATTTACAATAGCCAGGATATGGAGGCAGCTCAAATGTCCATAGATCGATGAATGGATAATGAAGATGTGGTATATATTATATATAATGGAATATTATTCAGCCATAACAAAGAATGGAGTCTTCCCATTTACAAGGACATGGATGTAGCTAGAGAGTATAATGCTAAGAAAGAAGTCCAAGAAAGACAAATACCATATGATCTTACTTGTATGTGGAATTTAGAAAAAAAAAACTGATGAACTTAGGGGGAAAAAGTGAGAGAGAGAGACAAACCACAACACAGCCTCTTAACTATAGAGAACAAACTGATGGTTACCAGTTTGACCATCCCCATCACCCAAAGAGGGTGGAGGGAAGGGGGTAAGAAGTGATGGGGCTTAAGAGTGCACTTGTCCTTATGAACAGCAGGTGATGTATGGATATGTTGAATCATTTTATTGTACACCTGAAACTCATATAACACTGTATGTCAACTAATAAAATAAAAACTAAAAAAAAGAAGAGGGAAGAAAGAAATTTAAGATGTATTTTTAAATTCCCTGGTGTCATAAATTTAGCCTTGATGTTAACAATTTCTACTTGATTGTGATATCGACAAATAATTATTAAACAAAAAATTATATTGGAAATGCATGTCTTAATTAGGAGAATTGGGTTATTTTTGTAACTCATAATGTATCTGTGGATGAATTTTACTTATTGCTGGAATGAAGTAGGTTCATCATTCTTTTTATTTTTATAGTTCTAATAAGCATATGGGAATAGAAGGAATTTTATTATAAAAATATTACTTCATTTTTAATGCATTCAAAATTATAATATGGGAAAAATACTTAGTAAGCCTTCAATACAGTTATTTCAGTGATTTATCAGTTTATGACCCAGCTGAGTCCATCTTTAATTTTGTTGAAAGCAAAGAATTTGCAATTACATACTTACTAGGAAAATAATCATGTAGCCATTCACTTTTTCAGTTTCTGGGAAGAGTATGAAATAGATTATACGAAGATTTTTTTAACTCATTATTAATTTAACTGCCATTCTTTCATTTAGAGGGATTTTGTTCAGTCTGATAAATTTATAAAATGTTGGGAAAATTAAAATATTAATTTCAATTCAACTTTGCCAATGCAGTATTTATGATTAAATGTTTTTATATTTATGGTTTTTTTTTTCAAAGCCTTGGAGCTGCGTATAAGTTAGTCTATTTATGGAAAACACCTGCTTTTTGACATGTTTGGTAAAACTAGCCTTCTTTATCAAATTACTCAGCCCATAAGAATTAGTTTGTCAGAACAAAAATCGGCCCAAACAGCCATCTTGTTATAATTGAATTCTTATTCTGCAATGGGTGTGTGGCTGTCTGGTTGTCTAACCAGCTGTCTAGCTGGCGGGACGGGTGGACGGATGGATGGACGGATGGACGGATGGATGGGTGGCTAGGTAAGGGACGGAACTTAACAGCAATTTATTTCCTAAATGAAATAAAGGCACTCCCACCTTCCATGTGACAAAGAACAATCTTAATTTTGCTATTCTGAGACATTCCCTGAGGAGGAATTACTTTTTTGGCAATACTGAGGAGGTAGAAGAGCTGGGACAGTTACATGAACATCATCGTTCCTCTTACCTCTCTTTTACTGCGTATCTGAATTTCTAACCACTCAATACAATCCATGTTGCATAACCTCACATGGCAGAAAGTACCCTGCTTCCGGTGTCAACCCTTGCCCAGCTGTGTAAGACGTGAACCTCTCCTGGGTTTAAAAGAGGCCCCTCAGTCACTAGTAATTCTGGTTGTCTTTTTCTGATGCCCTGTGGTAATGTACCAGAGTGAAATTGGGAAGGGCGCATGATGTGCATTTCGTTGGTATAGTGAGACTATGTTGATTTTGAAGAAAAAGTGGAACAAAAGATTATTAAGATGCCTCATCCATTAATATGTTTTCAGGTATGTGAGGAATAGGAAGTGGAAGGATTACCTCTTAGACCCTCGGGGTAGTATATAGCCCTGTGTGAAAGTCACTGACCTGAAGGAGAGGAGTTGAGGACACAGCTTCTAGCTCCTGCTTTTTTCCTTATAAATTTTGGGTAAATCACTTTGCCTTCTCGTACTTCTGCCTAATTTGTTTTGAAAGTAGGAATAGTAAATGCTGCCCCAATTAACTTTCAGAGCTATTGTGAAGATTAACTGGGATAATGTCTGTAAAAGCATTTTGAAAACTGAGAGCTCTGTCTAAACGGATGATATCATTATCTGTATCCTAAAGTTACTTTAGATCAATTGTAGTGTACCACATAGCATAGTGCAGTAGAATTCCATCTGAAGAATCTTTCTTATTGAAAGAAAATAAAAGGTAGATTTTTTTTGATTACCCAAAATATTAATATTGTCCAATTGACATAGTAACCACAATTTTAAGCCGTATATTGGGCCTTAGGTAAGAACTAATAATTATTGAAACTTACAGTATCCTAGGCAGTTTTCTACATTCCATGTATCAATTTGTTTAATTCTCCCAACAAATTTATGAGGCTGGCACTGTTCTTATCTCTTCTTTTATAGAGAATAAACTGAAGTTCAAAAACTGTATGGTTACACAGTCTGATAGGGTCAGACCTAGGGTTTGAATCCTGGCAGGTGGTTTCACAGTCCATGGTCTTAGCTATAAGATACTCCTCGTGTCATACAGATTCTTAATTGTGTTTTTCCTACCTCCCAATTCTCCACCTCCCATACTGTGGCCCATACTATGACTTCTGCTAAATAAAGAAGAAAATGGTAGAACTAATCAATGACGAAAACTGTATGGCAGGGGGAAGAGAGAGAAAGGAAAATAGGAAATCCAGTGGGTACTCCTTTGTCAAAGAATCACAGTGGTTGCCTCAAGGCCATGGGTAACATCTTTGGCAGTTGCTTTTGGATCGGCCTCCTGGTCTCTTACCCGGTGAGGAGAGTAGGAAGGGCCAGCCCTCCTGTTTGTCTGTCCGGGGAGCTGGGAGCAGAGGGAGACCTGCACACTCCAAGTCTGGTTAAACGAGGTACATGTCACCTCTCCCAGTTCAAAGATAGGAAGGAAAAGGTGGGCACAGAATGTGATTTTTGGCCTTCTTTCCATCTCAGGTGATCACAACATAGTCTGATACATCTTTCTTTTTCATAATAATTTTGTCTTTGAATCTCTGTGATATTAATATTGCCATTCCTACCTTCTTGTAATTATTTTGCTTAGGTTTTTTTGTTTCTGTTCATTTATTTTCAAGCTATTTGTATCTTTATATTGATAATGGAGCTTTTTAGACTATGTATCTGGAGTACTTTTTTCTATCTGAGTCTCTGCCTTTTATTTTATTTTATTTCCTTTTTAAAGATTTTATTTATTTATTTGACACAGAGAGAGAGAGAGATCACAAGAAGGCAGAGAGGCAGGCAGAGGGAGAGGGGGAAGCAGGCTCCCCACTGAGCAGAGAGCCCCATGTGGGGCTCGATCCCAGGACCCTGAGATCATGACCTGCGCCAAAGGCAAAGGCTTTAACACACTGAGCCACCAAGGTACCCCAGTCTCTGCCTTTTAATTGGAGTTTATTTATTTATTCCATTAAAATTTAATGTAATTATTGATATGGTTGAATTTGGTTCTGACATTTCATTCCTTTTTTTCTACTTGTTCCTCTGTTTTTCGTCCCCTGTTTCTCTTTTCCTGCCTTTCCAGAGATTCAGTATTTTTTAGAATACTATTGTAAATTTTATATGCTTTTTAACTCAGCGTTTTTATTCACATTGATTTTTACTCTAAGAATTATAATGTATAGTCTCAATTTTTTACAGTCTGTTTATTGTTGATATTACACCAATTTCCTCCCAAAATGTAGAAGGCTCACAGCCTAATAGGTCCATATCCATTCCCCGATTCTTTGTGCTATAATTCTCATACTTCTTATATCTGCATGTGTTTTAAACTCCACATGAAACTTTATATAGCTATCTAACATGAGGAATG
Source organism: Nasua narica (assembly GCA_028533885.1). NCBI lineage: Eukaryota > Metazoa > Chordata > Mammalia > Carnivora > Procyonidae > Nasua > Nasua narica. Next base: position 4,805,844 of record CM052802.1, read on the forward strand.
TAGTAATTGATCCTAGAAAGTAGATAACTCCGTGGACTCACAACTTTCTAGGCATGGGTTGAGGTAGAAGATTGTGAGAGAGTTGGATTTTAAAAGCAGACTATAAAATAAAAATCATAATGAGTGAACATTTCCTATGGAAATATATTGAATTGCACATGAATTATGTTGCATGCAGCTTGGATAATACAACCCTGGGAGAATACTCAGATACAAAAGAAGAGAGTCTAAGTAGACCCTGGAGCACTCTAAAATTATTAAATCCAACCCTGGGAAGAGAACCCAGTAGATGAAGCTAAGAAAGCATGTCCTGTGTTGTAGGGGGAATGGTGGGGTAGCACATGCCCGGAGAAAAGGAGCGTTATAAGAACAAGAATCTGCTCAGTGTCTCTGAATGGTCAAATAGGAGAGAAATAGAAATGGAACCACTGAATTAGAAATATAGCGGTTATTGCTTTACCAAGAGTAATCTTCAAGAGTGGTTCACAAAAGGATGCAAAGGAGATCAGTGGAGAGCAGGACTATAATAAATTCACAATAAAGTGGGACCATGCCTGAAGGGGAATGTGAGGGCAAGGTTTGTCTGTCTGTTTACAGTAGATTCTAGGCTTAGTGGTATTTGTTATAGGTAAAGAAGAAACTACCTCACCAAGGGGTAGAGATATGTAGGGGTACTTCCTGGTCACCCCAATTATCAGGGGGTGTTCCTGGTGTTTACCAGACTGTGGCTAGAGCAAAACATCCTATAGAGAGAGCTTAGGGGATTCTTTCTTGATGAAGAATTGTCTTAACCCAAAAGCACTGAGCCTTGTTTTACGGGGATGACAATGATCTATTTTGGCTTCTGTTTTTATTTGATCCTCTCAGCAGAAAAGTCTGGGCATCACATGATGTTCCATGCCATCTAAAGCCAAGCCTTTGACAAACCTGGGCTGCTCTTTGAGTTGTCCCTTCTAAGATCTCCAGGGAATCCATCCCTGTGACTAAGGGAAAGCCAGGCACTGACTGGTTTATACCCATCCTTGAGCCAATCACTGTAACAAGGAGGATGAGGTTGTGCTGATTAATCAGAGTCCATTCTGGACTCAAGGGAAAGAGTGGCTCAGCCCATCTAAATTCCATGACTGCTCTCTGTGTGGGAGGTAGGATGGCTGCTTTCAAGGTAGGCCAGATCCTGTAAGGACCATCGTCTTTGGATGGATCATAGGAATGGTGAATGATAGGCAACTACCAAAGCCGTAATTCAAGCATTTCTACCCTAGTTAGGCCAGGCAAAGAGAATAGCATAAGCGCCCATCACCTGATGACTTCTTCCCCTTTTTTTCTCAGTTACTTTCTTACCCTCTGGATCTTCTGAACACTGGTTAGGGATGATACCAACATGAGTGTGGGTGAGTCTCATCTTTTTCTTAGCATTGCATTATAGTATTTATTATTGATTATCAACATTATCAACATTATTGATAGTGTTAGGTGGTATAGTATTTATTTCTGATGCTATTATAGGTGTCACTGAAACAATGCATTCCCAAACTTTTAATTTATAATTATACCTCAGAAAAGGAGACAAGCTAAATTCTTTATCCTGGTCTCTTTGTTCCTGGGAGTTTTCTGTCCATCATGAAGAAGGGCAGAAACCAGAAAAATAGACTATTTAGCATTTACCCTTATCCCATTTAATCTGTCTTAGTTACAATATAAAGAATGGATGCTACTTTAATTAGCACTACCTCCTCTAGGTGACTAAAATTAGGGAGCTGTTTTTGGAGTACAAACTTGCCCTATACTAAGAGTACAGAATGTATACCAAGCGACTCTTCCCATAATTTCCTGATGCATCCGTAATCGCTACAAACCTTTTGTAATGGGGCATTTAAGGTTGCACACATTATCTCCATTTAGCAGGCAAGGAGCTAAGAAAAGGTGACCGGGTAATTTGTCCTAAGTAATAAAATTAGCAAGTGGCACAACCAGGATTCCGTTTTCTCTTTTCCTGGCTCTAAAGATACTCTACTTCCTGCGACTTTTCACAAGGTAGTCGAGGGAGAGGGCTGGGTGGATTCCTCTCCTCCTCTCTTTTGGGAATCTTGGAATTTCAGGACCAGGACCCATGGGACATGACACCTTTCTCCCATATGCCAGAGGAAGATAGAGACCCACCTGCTATGCATTTGATCAATTTTTCCATTGTCAGTCCCTACTGAATATTTGAACTGCTGCTCAAAAATACTCTTTTCTAAAGTACTGACAAGACTTATCCAAATTGAACTTAAGTTCAAAAACTATAATTTTTCTACTTAAACAGAATGAAAAAAAGCCTTTAGATACTAATGATTTGAGTTGTGGTACAGAACTCTGTAGTATGTTTTTTGCAGCTCTTTTTCACTTTAATTTGGCTTGTTTGTTTTTATAATTCTTGTCCTTAAGATGGAATCCCCATAATTGAAACCGGAGAAAAATCATCAACTCAGGACATCCTGGAATTTTTATTCCTTTATTTAGTTTTAGTGACTTTCGCATAGTCCCCGGCTGTTTCTTCCCATAGTTCTCTGCTATGGCATTCTGCTTTAAAAACAAATGTATTCACAGTATTAGAAAATTGTGTGAAGAACTATGACCATACCTTTCTTCCCTTCTTGCCCCTTATTTGTCTCCTATCTTATCTGATGAATTGGTTGCCTTATGGTCTCCGATCTGAGGATTCTGGGAATATACTCCAAGGGCTTGCAATACACGTTTATTTCTCCTCCTCTACTTCAGCGGTGTCATATGACATCTACTTAAAAGTTTATCAAAAGCACCTTTTCCTCTGTAATTTTTTTATCAACTTTTTTTATTATTTTTTATTTGGAACACTTTTGTCATTTCTAGTCCATACTCCTTTCCTGTTTCTGTGCTGGGTAGACCATGTCAAGTTTTTTTTTTTTTTTTTCTTGTGGCGTCATCTGTGATCCCTGCTCTCGTTTTGGTGTCATTTTTATTTTATTGTGTCTTATAAACATTGTTCATTATTCTTTGCTCTTAGCTCTTCATCAAAGGTTTTATTTTTTAATCCCATTTTCTGCTGCTAACCTGGATAGGGGATATCTGAATTATGTTACAAAGCCTCTTTGCTGTTGTTGTTGTTGTCTTTTTATCCTAAGAAAAAGGAATGTGGACTTTTCTTTGGAGAATATTTTAGGCAGCTTGTTATAGTAGAAATGGAAAGGAGTTTAGAGTTTGATTGAACTGAATCTGAGTTGTGATTCCATTACAAAGCAGCTGATGTCCTTAGAAAAGTGATTACAATTCTCTAGGACTCCATTTACTATTCTATTAGGTAAGGATAATAATACTGACCTTACCAGATCCTTGGAAAGCCTACAAATAGCATATGTAAGGTGCAACTTCCGCCACATAGTAAGTGTTCAATTATTATTGGCATTGTAGTGATTATTTTATTATAATTATTATTCAGTGGGTCATCTCCTTTTTGAATTGACAACTAATAAGTGATAATGCTATACTTAAAGGAGATGCAGGGGCGCCTGGGTGGCTCAGTGGGTTAAAGCCTCTGCCTTCGGCTCAGGTCATGATCTCAGGGTCCTGGGATCGAGCCCCCGCATCGGGCTCTCTGCTCAGCAGGAAGCCTGCTTCCCCCTCTCTCTGTCTGCCTCTCTGCCTACTTGTGATCTCTCTCTCTCTCCCTCTCTCTCTGTCAAATATATAAGTAAAATATCTAAAAAAATAAAGGAGATGCAGCAGAAAATAAGCTATAACGGCTGGCTTTAAAAGTTCATCATCTTTTAAAGAAGGAGAAATATATACCCAAAACATGTAAGTCGTATACAAACATTATTTTTGAAGGTAATTATGTGATAGTTGTAAACACTATAAATATTACTTAACACATCACAGAACACCCTCTGTGGCTTATTTATTGTGACAATTAGGGAACTGAGAGTTAAAGCAATAGGGGCAAGACGTTCACCCGCCCTGCTCCACCGGGAAGGGACCGACAGGGACTGGCGCAGGGGTCCTTCCCCCTCTGGAGGGTGTCCTGTAACCTCGGTGCTCTGCTGCCTCCAGGAGAGACTGTGGCAAATAGCGTAAGATTGTCGTGCTCAGCCCCCTGAGGCGCTCAAGAGGCGAGCTTGGCCTTGACTGGGCTGAGCACCAGAGGCCTCTTGGAGGAGGAACACCGGCGCTGGGTCCTGCGGTGAAGCGGCTCCGGCGGGCGGAGGTGAAGAAGGGTGGGGCGAGACCTGCGCGCGCACGTGTTCTGGGAGCCTTCAGCGTAGCAGCGCGCATGTGCGGACGGGTGGCGAGGCTGCGGGGGTGCAGGTTTGGATCAGGCGGCTGGGGGCTTGCGATTCTCTCCCCAGCAGACACGGTGACACTTTAAAAGACTTGAAGGCAGAGCTGTGGATTGAAAAGGCTTGCTCTGCAGAACGATGTGGGACATTTGGGAAGTGAAGAGAGTATATTACGACTCCAGTTCGGAGGCTAGTGCAAGAATCTAGAAAGGATGGACCGAAAGTAGTGGCAGAAAGCACGGGCAGGAGAGGACCTGTGTGGGTGACACTGACGAGTTCGAATGGCAATCAGCCGTGTCGAGAAGGTGTGCCGAGACGGCCGGTCCCGGTGTCGGGTGTGAGGCGGCAGCGGCTCCAATCAGGAAGATGGTGTCGGTCGTTTGGAAAGAAAGGGCGAGTAAGTGTCGCCGTAAGATCCAGTGGAGCCTTATGGGGGGTCAGCCACGGTCTAGGGCTCGGGTGGGTCTTCACGCTGGTGCAGCTTGCAGGGTTTCCGTCGCTCTACCGTGAGGGCAGACCTAAGGCCTCCGATGTTTATGATGAAGAGGGGCGCCGTGGAGGCAGTGCTCATTCGTACAGTCTGCTGGAGCCGAATCTCTCCCATAAACTCGTTGGAGTCTCACAACTCCCACTAGCAAGTGTCCTGCGTGAGCCCTTTGTTCTCCAGGACAGGCGTCGGAGGGAGCATGCGATTGTGTTTGAGGGTCACTGACGAATGTATGAAAGGCAAATCCCACAGGGAAACTCCTCCGGTTTTCTTCAAACGTGCTCCACTGCATTCAGTTTTATGTTACGAGTGAAGAAAATGTATGCCGTTCATCGAGGGGCGGGCAAGCGGTGACTTGATTCAAAAATGTTGCTACTGCCATATCCGCCTTTGAGTAATACTCAGTTTCCCCCTCTCTCCCCGTGTCGTGGTCAGTGTTTGTCAGGTTCAACTCCAGCCATGGTTTCCCAGTGGAGGTCGAGTCCGACACCAGCATCTTCCAGCTCAAGGAGGTGGTTGCTAAGCGACAGGGGGTTCCAGCTGACCAGCTGCGTGTGATTTTCGCTGGGAAGGAGCTTCGGAATGACTTGACAGTGCAGGTGAGTCTCCCTCGGTGGATCGTTCCGGGCTGCCGCCGGCCCCATTGCTTATGCTGCTGACTCTGCCAAGCTGACATTCATGCCTGAGATCTAATAGAATAAATAGTGCCTGGGGATTCCTTGAACTTTACTCCACACCGCTTCATTAATTCTGACCTTCTTAATTATGCATTAAAACAGCAAGCAGGAAGGATTGGAAGAACAACTTTGAGTGAGGAAGAGAGAGAGAGAACACACAGACTGGGCTTAGTGAATAAATGTTTACTGACTACAGGAGCAGCAAGGCACAATTTCTGTGTCTGTTCAATTTCTACCTTACTTACTCCATTTGAATCTTAATGAAGAAGGATTCGAATAAATGGTTCCAAATCAGGCTGCTCAGTCACTGCGCCATCAGGAATTTGTAACCCAATTGTGACCCCTGGAGGATAGTCGGAAGTCTGCCTCGGTGGTTGGCTCGGGGACATTAGGGGCTCCCAGCCAGTTCACAACAGGCCTCCGGAGTTCCCAGCCCGGTCCAAATCACAGTTTCCATGCCAGTGGCTGAGGGAGACAGAACGTAGCCGAAGTCCGCCTTCGTGCTTATTTTCTTTAAGCCCCGGGAAAATTGCCCCTAGAACAGGCCCCCAAAACGTTAGACTGTGAGCAGAGCCTGTCCTCCCCTAGCACTGCTCCTAATGCTGTCGAAGCCTCCTAGCCTTTCATCTGGGTGTTTCATTGCCAAGGGTGATTTCTGTAGGAAAAAGGGGAGGACTGGCGAAGGGAGTGATGCACAGCGCCCTCACCTGGAGGCGGAGACCCGTCATTTATTGGGGGAGGCCAGCAAATACTGTTGAACGTGGATTGAAGTCATTCTTTGTGAAAGCAGGAAAGACGGAATGCTTTCTGTGGATGGCACAGGTGATGCGGAGGGACCCCTCAGACACACGCTCCTCCTTTCTTAACCAGCGCTGACTCATTGCACTCCCGTTTATAGCTTTGTGGGGTCCTGCTGTTGTGCACAGTGGGGGTAGGGGGTAGTTGCTGGGCCTGTCTACAAGGAATCCCCTCCTGGTATTCACATCCTATCATTGTGTCTTCTCCTGATGATATTTACTGCTGCTTGGCGAAATGCTTTCGGAATTTGGGTATACAAAGGAAGCCGTAGAAATGCAAATCATCCCCTCCTGTTCCAGCATCTTTGCTGCTGGCTGGAGGCTTGGGCTCATTGTGAACAAACTGCTGTGCTTTGCTTTTAGGCAGTTTGTTTTTATAAGGGAAGTGCCTGTGCTAAAAAGTGTTTCGCCTTTTTTTTTTTTTTTCAGTCAGCTAAAAAGCCTTTTACTGTACCTGCCAACCTCTAAATCCAAGAATGTTCCCTTCACAAATAAATGATTTTAAAACAGCTCCTTGAACCAAAATATTTTATGTTACCAGGAGTTTTGAAGTTTCGGGTTCTAAAGCTCTTCAGCTCCACCATTCAAGCTGGTAGGTTAGACCGATTGCTCCCGATGATTCATTTGACAGACATGTATGTGTAAGGCGTATATTGATTTAGATTCCATTTATTTTGACACACACTTCCAATGTTCTGGGCTTCCCAGGGGCTCACAAAGAAAGGTTAAACTCGTTCCTGCTTTTGTGGTGACTCTATTTAGGGACCTTAAACACAACAGAAGTATTAGTTGAACCATATGGCATAAAACTATCAGTAATTTCATGTGGTTCAATCTAAGAATGCCAAACATGAGCAGCACCATATGGAAACTGAAACGTTAAGTATTACAAGATTTTAAAGGCGGAGAAAACACACCTGAGAGGAAGTCACCAAGACTTCCTGGATGAATTGAAACTTGAGTAGGATTCCATACATGGAGAATGAGCATGGAGTATGCTTGCCAAAAAGCACAGGTCCCTGTTCTAGAAGCTAGAAAAGAAACCTGGGCAGGAAGGGAGCTTAGAGCTGTATCTTACAGAAGTTTCGTGCGTGGAGAGCTAAAGCGAAATAGGGTGCCTTGGAGGGAAATGGGAGTCTGGAGATCCCGACTGGTTGTAGGAAGGGTGGGGAACTTAACCTGCATAAGTGGATGCCAAGGGAAATCCAGATGTCTAGCAGCGGTTTGAGAATTTAGCTGTGATGCTCAGGGACTCACTTTATATTTAAGGACTAGCTACATAGAGGTAAATATTGTAACTCTTGGATTAGATGTGGTTGCCAAAGGGGCAGAGGACAGAGGCATGAGCAGGTCTTTTAGGCAGCGAGGCTATTTTGGAAAAGTAAATTACTGGTAAAGAAGTATACATGCTGTGAAAAGATGGTGGAGGAGGAGAAGAAAAGAGCCTTTGGACTTGGTGGCCATAGTGATGACTCCAGTCCGGGATTGTGGTTAGTGAAAGCCAGACCGTTGGGTTCAGAGTGAGCTGGGGACTGTAATGACGAGGCTCAGCTTGTCAGTGAGATTATATAATCTTCATTTATAAGCTCAAGGATTATACTCTATGGAGTGTATATATCATAACTCTTAGGTATTTAGGGGATACCTAGTTTTAATACTACAAATTCAGGCAAAACAATTTTTTTAAATATCTTACATACTTAGACAGTGTGGCCTCTCTATTTCAGTTTGCTCATTTGTAAGGTGGGAGTAATATTAGTACCTATCTCATTGGAATTTTGTGAGGACTAAATTAATTTATGTAAAGCTCTTAGAACAGAGTGTGACATATAGTAAACACTATGTAAATGTTAGCATTTATTAGCATCCTCATCACCATGATTGTCATCACCATTATTAGGGACTACTTGATCACCTTAAATACAAGACTACTTTCCATCATGAATTATGATGAGGATATCTGCAATAAATTTCAGAGTTAAGGGATGACAATAGGATACATATTTGACTGGGGCAAATATATCTGTATGTGTGTGTGTGTGTGTGAATGTATATGTATGTAGTATTTATACATTTTAAGTAAAACGTATAATTTTAGTTAAATGTTAGTTAATTCAAAAGAACTTTCTGGAGTTTGTAAATGAATTTTTGAGCCTTAAATGTATGGATTTTACCTACCTTAAGAATAGTGGAATTTGAGGGGCACCTGGATGGCTTAGTCAGTTAAGCATCTGACTCTTGATTTCAGCTCCAGGCCTGATCTCAGGGTTGTGAGATCAAGGCCTGCCTCAGACTCCATGCTGGGCGTGGAGCCTGCTTGAGACCCTTTCTCCCTCTGCCTCTGCTCCCCCCACCTGGCATGTACTCTCAGGCTCTCTCTCTTTAAAAAAAAAAAAAAGAATAGAATTAGAATTTAGCAAGCTTAAAAAGGCTTTATACTTCCTTTTGATAAATTTAGTAAAAAAAAAACAAAACAAACCTACAGCCATAGTGTTCGGCAAAAATTCATAGGTTCATCATGGTAATACTGCTTTTAAAATATATTTTTGTAAAGTGATTATTTGCCACATACTATGTTTGTTAAAAGCAAACTGTAAAGAGTTGTACAATTTTTTCCTACTTCTTAAACAATGTTTCTGTGCATGCTGTTATGATTTTCCTTATACCTACAAGTATGCAATATAAAACTAATCTTTGACTTAGTATTCACAATCGCTTGCTATTTTTTTCTTCATAAAGACTTCTTGTCAGCTCTTATAACAGAGTATTCAGGTCCCATTCAAATGATGTGTCTCCCCTTTTCCCAATCCCAAATCTAACGTGCTCCATATCAGAACTCTCCAAAATCACCTCTGCATGATGTTTGATTTATTATTCAGAATTATACATGGAAAATAAGGTTCTAAAGTAGTTGTGTATATCAAAATGTATGAACTGTGTAATTAGATTAGCTTACAATCACAGGGCCTTGAGAGTTTATCTAAGATTTTGTTTGAGCAGAATTCATTGTATTCACATGAGCTGTGTTACTATCATTAGTATCAGTATAGGTTAGTGTAGGTTTATTAGCCCATGTATTAGAGTTCTCCAAAGAAACAGAACCAGTAGGATTGATCCTTTCTTCTTTCCATCTTTCCATCCTTCCTTCCATCCACCCATCCGTCCATCCATCATTTCTTTTTATCTATTTATCTATCATCTATCTATCCATATATCTATCTATCTATCATCTATCTATCATCTATCTATCTATTACATCTATCTGTATAGGATAGACACATAGATACATAGATAGATTTATTATAAGGAATTGACTCACATAATTATGAAGGTTGACAAGTCCCAAGACCTGCAGTCTGTGGCCTTAGTCTGCTGGTCTCCACCTGAAGGATTGAAAATCAAGGAAAGGGATGTCATAGTTACAGTCTGAAGCTCACAGCCTTGAGACCCAAGAGGAGCTAATGTTTCAGGTCAAATCCAAAGGCAGGAAAAAACAAAAACCCTCAAACAATGTCCTTGCTAGAGGGCCTTTGAGAAAGTGAAATTCCCTCTTATTCATGGGAGAGTCAGTTTTTTCCTAAATTTTTTCCCCCAGGCCTTCAACTGATTGGACAGGGCCCACCCATGTTGGTGAGAGCTGTCTGCTTTGCTCAGTCTACTAATTCAAATATTAATCTCACCCCAAAATACCCTCACATATATACCTAGACTTATGTTTAACCAAATGCCTCAGCACCTCATGGCCCAGTCAGGTTAACACAAAAGTAATCATCACAGCCAGGAAATGAGAAACCTTGTTTTATTTAATTAATGTTATAGGAAAGTTATTCTACTTGTATTCTTTTTGTAATTTATACTTAGAAAATAAGATGTCTATTTTACATAGAGATATTTTTTTTATAAAAACATTCATCCAGGTGGATGTTCATAAATTCCTTTAAATACTCAATTTTATGATGTTTAAAACATAGATACATATTTGGAGACCATCATTTCATAAAATAGATTATTCTTGTAGTAAATATTAAAGGGCATCAGTTTATTACTCCTGTTCTTCCAGCTAAGCTTTATGATTATGACATGATCTGAGTTTGGAAGACCAGAGACATTTAGACTTTACTAGCTTATATTGTAAATATCAAAGACAAATATATGACCCTGAGAAGCCAAATTATTTAATTGGCTATATTTTTAGTGATATATGCTATGTTTATTTTGAAATTTATTAAGTAGTGAAAACCCATGTTAACTGACAAGGTAAACCATATCCAATGGCTAAAAAATTCTGGGTTTTGAAATCTTTAAGAAAATTGACCTGTTATTTTCAGAAACATTACAGATTATTTTGATCATATCTACAGTTATCCTGCTGAATTTCGAAACTTTAAAAACTGCACAATGATGTTGTGAATACCCCATATGTTCCTTGAACTACCTCTAACATAAGTAAATATATTTAACTAAATTCTTGAAAGTTGGTGATTCCTTAATGTCCTTTAAATTTTTTCCCACAACTTATGCCATATTTTTTCTGATTAAAATTAATATATGATAGCTATAAAAATTCAAATGATAGGAAAATATGTATAAACAGGCCTCTATAACTCATATATTTTTAATAATTAAGAATGATTCTTTATATGGTAATAAGTATATTATCACTTATAATCTTATAATTTTTCCTTTAATTCTACCAAGTTGGCTTATATTTTACTTTATTTTATATTTAGAAATATGAGTTCAAGTACACCTGCAGATATTGAAAAAGCAAATTTGATATTTCTAGAACTTTTATTAGATCATAGTTTAGTGGTTTAGATATCAGGAAACTGATGGATTATTTTTACGTCAGAGTTTCACGGCAAAGACTAGGCAGTTACACATTTCTTTGCAAGTTTTATTAAGGTATGCCATTGGCAGAAAATATTATTAGTATTCTTCCGTATTAGAACACATGTTTACAACTCTAGTAGCTACTGTTTAGTTACCCTTTATCATTACAGATGCTGTGCTTTACAGTGTAAGTATAAAATGTATAATGAGAAATGACTGCCAAGAAAAAGAAACTAACCCATGCTTATGAGCTACTTCCTGTGTCTACTAACAAATACTGACTAGACATCACGACTGAGGAGAAGGTGGAGTAGCAGGGGTGGTATATACACTTCCTGGGGGTTTCACTTTTGCGTTTATTTATTTTTCTTCCTCTTCATAATGATCATAGGTAATGTGATCATTATGGGTTCTCCTATAAAACTGGATGCTTCTGAGAATGAAAGAAGGCTCTATTAATAATTATTCCAGGACGAAAGGTATATGCTGGCAGTGTCCTGGGCCAGTGAAGAGAAGTGGTTACCCAAGGCTTTGGGGGGTATTTCTCACTCTGAGGAGTCTCAACTTCTTTTAGCAAGAATTTTTTGGTGCCTTCCCCCAAGCACTTATAGAAACGATAGCTTAAGAACACAATCTTATTATGATCATTTAAAAAATTTTCTTTTTTGGGGGGGGAGTGGCAGAGAGACAGAGGAAGAGAAAGAGAGAGAATCTTAAGCAGACTCCCCACTGAGTGCAGAGTCCAACACAGGCTTGATCTCATAACCCTGAGATCATGACCCAAGCAAAAATCAAGAGTTGGATGCTTAACCAACTGAGCCACCCTGGCGCCCTCTATTATGAACATTTTTAAAGTCAAAAGAAAGTGGTTTCATCTTTTTAACTGGTAAAAGACATTTTAAAGATGTAAGCTAATTGTTATCAAAATTTTAGACAATTTCATAGGATTCTCAGTTCCTAGAGGTTATGTTTACAGATGTGTTTGAGAAACTCTGTTAGAGTATAATCATTTTCTTTGTATATTAATATGCTCTTCCTTGTTATTAGCAAGATTTTAAGAACTTTAAAGAATTAAAGAAAAATGGATAAAATATGAATGTCAATAAATGGGTGATCTGGCATAGGCTTTGTTTCTGGGAAGCTGGAAGAGACAGATTTTTATTCCTTCTGCTAAGTACACTAAAACTCTGGATGTTACTTTTAACATATACAAACATAGGAAGATTTGAAAGGTGACGAGAAGAATGTAGACTAGTTAGGGACCTCAAGACCCAGGAAATAATAGAGGTGTGAGTTCCATAGGTTTTCTTTTTACCAAATACATCCTAGACTTGGAGATAAGGAAACTGGCAACCTAGAATTGCGAACATGTAAAGACCAAAAAAACCCCAAAACCAAAAACCTTAAAAAGACTACTTTCTATCCAAAAAACCAGGAACAGAGTAGTAGAAAACTTTTAGACAATAACCATACTTTTCCAGCTAAACAGCACAGAAAAACTGTGGCCTCACCCCCATCCCCACCAACAGTAACAAAGGCTGATGGAGAGTCAAGATTACCTCCCTTGTGAGGCTATCATGAGTGCCTTACACATCTGCTCCCCTGACAATATAATGAGCTACACCTCTCCCTCCCTGCTGGCATGTTAACACAAGGGCCCTAGAGGTGAGTTGGGATTGTCACTGTTGCTAAGTGGTGACAGAGCCACCAGTACTGCCGTGCCAGTGGAGATCATGTGGTGCTGGAACATCATCCCACCCAGCAATGATGAGGACTCCCCATTTCAACAGATAATGAGTGGAGTCCTGGATTTCTGTTTCAACTGGCAATAATGAGGTGGTGATCCCTTTTCCTACAGGAATTGTGTCAGAACAAGCCAGGTAAAGCAGAAGGTTTAAATAAGATTCATATTTCATAATGAGAAAATGTTCAGGTTTCAAAGGAAAACCAGCAAGAATCAGGAAGATCTCAAATTGTGTGAAAAGACTATCAGTAGATGCTAATATTGAGATGATAGAGATGTTAGAATTTATCTGATATATTAAACAGCCATGATAAAATGCTTCAATAAGCAATTACAAACATGCTTGAAATAAATGAAAAAAAAATAAGTGAGAAAAGAAATAAAAGATATAAAGAAGAATAAATAGAAATTATAGAATTGAAAAATATAATAACAAAAAAACCTCACTGGATGGGCTCGACAGAAGAATGAAGTGGATAGAGAAAAAAGTGAACTGGAAGACAGAACAGTAGAAATTACACAATTTGGACAGAGAAAATAGACAAAAGAAGGAAGGAAAGAAGAAAGGAAGGAAAGAATAGGAAGGGAGGGAGGGAAGGGGGAAGGGAGAAAGGAAGAAATAAAGAAAAGAACAAGCTACAGAAATATGTGGGTCTCTAAAATAACATTTCAGAATTGTGTCATTAGAGTCTTGGAAAGAGAGGATAAAAGAGAGGAACTGAAAGTGCTCAGAGAAATAATGGCCGAAAATTTCTGAAACTCTATGAGCAACATAAAACTGCAAATTCAGGACGCTGAGGGAATCCAGAATTTTGACTTAGTCAAAGCAATATGCACATCCTAACTAAACTCTAGAAACTATAAAGACAAGGAAAAAAAAATCTTAAGCGCAGGCAGAAAAATGTAGGCATACCCCAGAGATGTTACAGGTCCTGCTCCAGACTGCCACGATAAAGCAGGTATAACAATAACATCAAATGGACTTTTTTGGTTTCCCGCTACATATAAATGTTTTTATGTTTTTACTATACTCTGGTCTATTAAATGTGAAATAACATTATGTCTAGAGAAACAATATACATCCCTGGATTAAAAAAATATTTTATTGCTAAAAATGCTAACTGTTACCTGAGCTTTCAATAAATCGTAATCTTTTTGCTGGTGGAGGGTCTTGCCTCAGTATTGATGGTGATGGCTCCTGGACTGATCAGAGGGGTGGCTCCTGAAGCTTGGGGTTACTGTGGCAATTTTTCAAAATCAGACACCAATGAAATCTTCCTTTCACAGTGCTTCTTTAGCTTGTGATGCTGTTTGTTAGCATTTTATTCACAGAACATCTTTCAACTTTGGAGTCAGTGCTCTCAACTGCCACCCTCCATCAACTAACCTTAATGTTATATTGTCAGTCCTTCGTTATCATTTCAGCAATCTCTGCACATCTTCACCAGGGAGATTCCATCCCAAGAAACCATTATCTTCACTCATTTGTAAGAAGCAGCTCCTCATCCATAGATGTCTGTTGTGAGATTGTGGCAATCCAATCCCATCTTTAGGCTCCAGGTCTAATTCTAATTCTCTTGCTGTTTCCACCACATCTGCATCTACTTCCCCCACTGAAGCCTTAAACCTTCAAATTGTAAAAAATGCAATAGCTGTGAAATGAGATAAAGTGAAGCATAATAAAATGAATTATTCCTGTACATCTTATGCAAAATGGAAAAGCGTGGTCGTGGATTTCTCATCAGAAACCATGAAGGGTGGAAGAAAGTGGCACATTTTTCAGGTGCTGAAAGAAAAGAAGTGTCAATCCGGAAACGTATAACCAGAGAGAGATCTTTCAGAAATGAAGATGAAATCAATGTATTTTCAGATGAAAACAAAAAAAAACAAAGAACAAAACTAAGATAAATTGTCATCGGACAAACTTCCCTAAAAGAATGGATCAAGGAATTTCTTTATCAAGAAGGGTAGTGTAAAAGGAACAACTTTGGAACATTAGGAAGGAACAAAGAACACAGCTGAAGTATGGCTGAATACACAGACTTTGCTTTTCTTGAGTTTTCTAAATTATGTTTGAGGATTGTAAGGACTTGTAACGATAACTTCTGTGGTTCTAAAGGTAGAGAGAGAAAGACTGGGTCACTCATATATTGTTGGTGGGAATAGAAAATGGTACAGTCACTCTGGAGGCAAGTATGACAGTCTCTTAAATACTAAACATGCACTTAACCTGCAACACAGTAGTCACACTCTTGGTTATTTATCTCAGACTTGTGATCACACAAGGCCTTGGGCGTGAGTATTTATAGCAGCTTCATTCACATTAGAGAAAAACTGGAAATAATCCTATGTCCTTCAGTGGTAAATGTTTAAACCAACTCTGGTACATCCATATCCTACTCAACAACAAAAAGGCACAAACTATTGATATATACAACATTTTGCATGAATTTCAAGGGAATGATGTGGAATGAAAAAAAGCCAGTCCCCAAAAGGTCACATGCTGAATGATTCCATTTATATGACATTCTTGAAATGACAAAATTATGGAGATGGAGGACAGATGAGTGGAGGGGGTCGTGAGAGCAGGAGGGAAGAGTGTTGGGCAGTAAAAGGACAACAGGACGCCAGGAAGGACTCTTGTGGTGGATGTCTTGCATCTTAACTGTACCTATGCTGATAGTACAATTGTGATGTATTATAGTTTTGTAAGATGTTACCTTTGGGAAACTAGGAAAAGGAAACCTAGGATCTCTCTGTATTATTTCTTTGAACTACATTTGAACTTATAAGTACCTTAAGATAAAATTTAATTAAAATGAAACAAACAGAAGTTCTCCCATCTTCCACAGGGGAATAGAAATTATCTCTTCCTATAGAAAATAAATAAGCTTGTTATTTGGATCTGTTTTAATGGGGCAGTATTTCTTAATAAGTGAGTTTCAATGTAAGAAACTAGAAAATAATTTAGCTGTTTCTTAGAAACATTGAAAGACTAATTCACACTAAAAGTATAGGGCCAATACAATATAATATTTACAGAAGGTTTAAGACATCTTTCTTGAATTCTTAAACAGAATCATTAGTGCTTTATAGGTTTGAGTGGAGATGATTAGTATTTATTTTTAAAGCTTTTACCAAATATTAAGAGAAACAAAAATAAAGTTTTTAACAATTGTGTACTCTAGCTATACACATTTTCCAAATGGACTTGAGAGTCATGCACTATAGCTTTAGGAAATAAATGAGCATCTCATGTAACCATTATGGTTATTAATGATGGTTAGAGAAAACATTCACTTAGAAAAAATTATTCCTCCTTTATTGGTATTACACATTCATGTAATAGAAGGAATTTAGGGATGAAATAGTTTCATTTATTTATAAACTAATTTATAATCTATAATTTATAATTTATAAACTAAATGTATTTAATTTTTTAATCTTCTTTCTTGAATGCAAGACAGAGACTAGATTAATTTAGAACACAGAATGCACTTCCACCATGATTTTTTTTGTTTCTACATAAAATAATTCTGCAAATGACAATATAAATGGCCATGATGTTTTATTTAAAATTCATTTTTTTCCTCTGATCTCTGATTGTAAGACAAAAGAAAGCCAGGTTACATACCATTATACTAAAAAAGCAGTGATTTGTTTGTATGTAAAAGTACAGTTGTGAAAATGAGTCCTGCATACACTTCAGGAATAACACAAACTTTTTTTTTTTTTCCAAAGGATTGTCTTGCTAATGGAACATATTGCTGCCCTCATGCATTTAGGTAAATGTAGATCATCTCTTGAGTTCCTTCAAAGTAGTAGTGTATTATTATGGTAGCTGGTAAATCCTGTAACTGATAGTCTCCATCAAACAATGGTAATCTGGGGCGCCTGGGTGGCTCAGTTGGTTAAGCGACTGCCTTCGGCTCAGGTCATGATCCCGGAGTCCTGGGATCGAGTGCCATATCGGACTCCCAGCTCCACGGGGAGTCTGCTTCTCCCTCTGACCTTCTCCCCTCTCATTCTCAGTCTCTCTCTCTCTAATAAATAAATAAAAAATCTTTAAAAAAAAAAAAAAAGAATGGTAATCTGTACAGAGCAAGGGCTCACTCCCAGAAGTCCCTTATTTAACCTGCTTCTGTGTGCTGTTTATATGTGTCATTTAGAAAAAATATCTGAATTATTTTTTGCATAATTCAGTTCCCTCAGAAATGTTATTTTTCTCTTGAAAGGAAGTCTTGACATTTGTGCGCACCCGTGGACGTATAAAATGTCTTTGAGGACTGCCATGAATAAATGCACACTTGAAGAAAAAAAAAGTTGAGATTCTTTTAGCTTATAAGAGGCTGAAGATAGAGTCTGTAGGTTTATTTAATAGGCTCATGCCTTTCAAAGATGTTTCCATTGTCCTTACCGTGCTCATTTCCAAGGTAGATGATATGTGAGGGAATAAAAGTCTACAGCAAACCAATCCCCTAAATCTTAACATAGGATGCATTTTATTAGAGTCTATAAGGGAAAAGCCTGTCTCATAGGAAACTTGACAAGTGAAAGAACGAGTACACGATGTGAAATTCTATTCACTGAAGTCCTCGTTTCAAATAGTCTATTCTGTTGTCTGTGTTATTGGGCTCAGATTCCATCATGCAGTTGACCCAGTTGTGTTCTAAGATTTTGATACAGTCATTATCCTTTAGCGGAGGAAAAATCCTTTAGAAGAAACAGGAATTTGTGCCTATACCATACACCTTAAAACTTCTTCTTTTTTTTTTTTTAAGATTTTATTTATTTTAGAGTGAGAGAATGTGTATATGAGCAAGGGGAGGAGCAGAGGGAGAGGGAGAAATCTCCAGCAGACTCCCCACCGAGCGCGGAGCCTCACACAGGGCTCCGTCCCAGCTCCCTGAGATCATGACCCGTGATGAAATCAAGCATCGGGTGCTCAACCCACTGAGCCACCGAAGCACCCCTGGCCTTAAAGCTTTTAACCCCAAAGTTGGCTCACTCAGATTCTACTTTTTCCTTCTTCCCTCTTGCCATATAATTGTAATAAGCCTAGGATTATTGTCAGAGAACAATGAAAAATTTTATATGCAAAAGCTCTTTAAAGCTTACATAACAAACTCACTTATGACCGATAAACATGAGACTATATGTTTCTCATTTTCTCTTTGCGGGTGCACTTGAGCCATAGATTTAATAAATTTATAGCTTAACATTGGTAAACATTTGCTCTGCTCCCTTTTATTTTCTTTAGGTATGAATTAAATGGGATATAAAGTTAAATGTGTAATAATTTATTTTAGCTATACTTTCAGTGATGCCCATAAGACAGAGGAAACAACATTGAGTGGGACCAGGAGAATTTTACTTTCCTGTTTTAATACGTTATATTAATTTTTTCCTCCAATTATTAGGTTTAATATTGATAGGAACACAATTCTCTTAAACCACTTGACAGTAGACGTGGAATTAAGTGAAATTACTCTTTGGCAAGTGGGTGTGGCCATACTAGCCTTTCTGAGGCACCGAAGGATGTGCTAAGAGACCATTCTTTGGCCATGTGCTGAAACAGAGGATACACAAACTCATTGGAATGGAAGCAATACTTCAAGTATCCCTGGTTTGTGGTGCAAACTCTTATTTATAAACTTAGTGTCCATAGTGCTATAGTCTCAATGATTTGTGGATTTTTAAAAGACAGTTTTGTGCATATGTGTCTTTATATAGACAAGCATGCATTCATTTGGGGTATGGAGTTCTTGGAAAGGAAATTGTAAACTTTGTGGGTGCATCTGTGTAATTGTATTTGAGCGTTGTATGTTTTATTCTGTCATTGGATTTTTTCCCCCAAATACTTTTATTTTTTCAGTGTTACAAGATTAATTGTTCATGCACCACACCCAGTGCTCCATGCAATTCGTGCCCTCCTCCATACCTACCACCAGGCTCGCCCAACCCCTCCCCTCCTCCCCTCCAAAACCCTCAGTTTGTTGCTCAGAGTCCACAGTCTCTCATGGTTCATCGCCCCGTCCGATTTCCCCCATTCACTCTTCCCTTCCTTCTCACAATGCCCTCCATGGTTTTTTTTATGCTCCACACGTACGTGAGACCATAAGATAATCGACTCTCTCCACTTGACTTATTTCACTCCGCATAATCTCTTCCAGTCTCGTCCATGTTGATACAAAAGTTGGGTATTCATCCTTTCTGATGGAGGCATAATACTCCATTGTATATATGGACCATATCTTCTTTATCCATTCATCTATCGAAGGGCATCTTGGTTCTTTCCACAGTTTTGCGATTATGGCCAAAATTACTGCTTTGAAGATTGGGGTACATGTGGCCCTTCTTTGTACTGCATCTGCTTCTTTGGGGTAAATACCCAGTAGTGCAATTGCAGGGTCATAGGGTAGCTCTATTTTTAATTTCTTGAGGAATCTCCACATTTTTCCAAAGTGGCTGCACCAACGTGCATTCCTACCAACAGTGTGAGAGGGTTCCCCTTTCTCCACATCCTCTCCAACACTTGTTGTTTACTGTCTTGTTGATTTTGGCCATTCTAACTGGTGTAAAGTGTGGATTTGAATCTCCCTGATGGCTAATGATGATGAACATTTTTCATGTGTCTGTTAGCCATTTGTATGACTTCTTTAGAGAAGTGTCTGTTCATGTCTTCTGCACATTTCTTGACATGATTATCTGTTTTGTGATGTTGAGTTTGAGGAGTTCTTTATAGATCTTAGATATCAGACCTTTGTCTGTAGTGTCATTTGCGAATATCTTCTCCCATTCTGTGGGTTGCCTGTTTGTTTTGTTGACTGTTTCCTTTGCTGTGCAGAAGCTTTTTATCTTGATGAAGTCCCAAAAGTTCATTTTTGCGTTTGTTTCTTTGGCCTTTGGAGACATGTCCTGAAAGAAGTTGCTGTGGCTGATGTCGAAGAGGTTCCTGCCTATGTTATTCTCTAGGGTTTTGATAGATTCCTGCCTCACATTCACGTCTTTTATCCATTTCGAGTTTATCTTCGTGTATGTGTGAGAGAATGGTCAAATTTCATTCTTCTACATATAGCTGTCTAATTTTCCCAGCACCATTTATTGAAGAGACTGTCTTTTTTCTCCACTGGATATTTTTTCCTGTTTTGTCAAAGATTATTTGACCATAGAGTTGGGGGTCCATCTCTGGGCTCTCTATTCTGTTCCACTGGTCTATGTGTCTGTTTTTGTGCCAGTACCATGCTGTCTTGGTGATCACAGCTTTGTAGTAAAGCGTGAAATCAGGCAATGTGATGCCCCCAGCTTTTTCTTTTTCAACATTTCCTTAGCAATTCCGGGTCTTTTCTGGCTCCATACAAATTTTAGGATTGTTTGTTCAAGCCCTTTGAAAAAAGCCAGTGGAATTTTGATCGGGAAGGCATTGAAATTACCTTGGCATGTTTCCTCCCCTGTTGTTGGATTTGGTTAGTTTGCATTCAGATGTGCCAATGCGATGTCATTTAATGTATAGCCTAATTAATGGCACAGGGCTGTGCTTTTTAAATTGTTAAAGCATTCTGACACTAGAGAGAGAAGGGAGGAATGTGAGAACCAACTGATGTCTGTGTTTTGGAGTACATCACAAACTTTAGTTCAAATGTGTGGGATTTTGAAAGCTCAGTACAAGTTTTGCCAAAGATATTTTCTGTTCCTTTTTACATCCTTAAGGATTTCAAAGTGAGGTGGATCTGTGTGTTTGCATTCCATTTATGCATAATTCATCAAAACATTGTTCTGAAAGGAGAGAAAATAAAAATAAAAACTTACTAACATATCTCTATTGTTATTTAAAACTTAGATACTAAGAACTTCAGAACCTGCAAAAGAAAATACCCACTGCCTTGGTTTACCTGTTTTGCCCTTTAGTTCATTCTCATTTTGAGCAGAATTGAGTTACATGCTGGTCTATAGAAGTCTAAATGACTGATATATATATATATATCTCCCCATATATCCATATATGTGTGTGTGTGTGTGTGTGTGTGTATGGGGTGTTTTATGGTATTGTCTCCAACTCATGCTTATTGCTGTATATAACAGAGAAGTTCAAACTTCAGGAATGTCATATGCTGAGTGAAGTCATTTACTTAGAATTCTACTTGACTTTCTAGTACATAGTTCTATGAAGAGTGGATATGAAGTGGATATGAATCACTCTAAAGACAGACTTTCTGGAATGGGCAAGTCTTTTAAATGTTTCTGTGTCTAGTTTTCTCATCTATAAAATGGAAATAGTAATAGTACCTGTATTTTTTTAGGGTTGTTTTGAGTTTTAAATGAAACTGTACCTACCAAGGACTGATGCAGAGCAAAAACTTAAATTATTATTCATTTCTTTTGATGAATAATTCACAGAAGCAAAGAAAAATCTTTTATTTCCAATGTACAATCGATTCATCCTGAAACTTGTTTTCTTTCAAATCTCTCCAAAAGAAAACAAGTTTACCCCATGCCAGATTTCCCATTTCATACTCGGAATAACCTCAGAATGTCAGACCTCAGCTCCCTCGTGGGAGCTCCTTCGATTTAAGTCTTATGATACATTTTAATCTTATAACATATATTGTTTACCTTTTTCTTTTTCTTTTTTTTTTTTTAAGATTTCACTTATTTATTTGACAGAGAGGAGAGAGATCACAAGTAGGCAGAGAGGCAGGCAGAGAGAGAGGGGGAAGCAGGCTCCCCACTAAGCAGAGAGCCAGATGAGGGGCTCCATCCTAGGACCCTGAGATCATGACCTGAGCGGAAGGCAGAGGCTTTAACCCTCTGAGCCCCCCAGGCGCCCCAGAGTTTACCGTTTTCTCTAGTGTGCTGACTATATCTGGACACATCTTTTACTCTGGGAACAGTTTTACAAGAGTACTTACTATTCAGAATCCGTTTATTCAGGATTGCTCCTAAGAGTTAGTGAGTCACTCAAGTTTAAAGCAGAGGATGAGAGGGTTAGGCGGTACTCTGAAGAGAAAGCGCATTAGATGGCCTACTTCAGTGACTCCTCTGTCATTTAAAAGCAGAATGGAAATGCTAAATTTACATAATCTATTATTTTGTAGTCCATTTAAAGGTAGTGGTCTGGTTCTTGCTGATTAAATTAGTATCTTTTTGTGTTGGTGTCTTTTTTGAGTGCTTTAAAAGGAAAAGGTTGATTTCTTACTTGTCAATCTTCATGTATTGCTTATATCATATAATGTTGTTCGTGATTGTTGATTTCATCTCAGTCCTTTACCTTTACCAGGGCCTTAAAAATATATATCTAAAATTTTCTATCAATTATTCAATCCTATTCATTGCTAGTAAGCAGTTTTTAAAATAATCTGTCCTGCTTACTGTAAAAGAGTATATGACCTATTAAAAGACTAAATTAATGATAAAGTGCGAAATTCTCTAATGATTGATTTTAATTTATTAAAAACGTGTCATTGAACATTTTAAAAATGTTTGAATATATAGAAAACAAATATATTGAGGAATATTACTGTTTGAAAATAGCAATAAATTCACTAATTACTTCTAAGGCTTGGTTTGACTGGAAAACATACCCCTAGATTTTATATTATGAGTTTGAAAAATACAGTAAGTTTGTTGATAATCTTTGAGGGTTTACTATTTGACTTGGTATTTTCAGTTATTGCCTCAGGCAGAAGAAAGTTGCAGTGGACTATCTCCTATTCAAAAGTGTTGAATTATCTTTAGTTTTTGTATCATTTTGGTTTTATTTATTATTTTTGACGTAAGAGACTGATGGGAGCCATGTTAAGTATCAAACTACTTCTTTGAGTATTTGAGTTTAATCTATAAATAGTCTTTTTATAGATACTACAAAAATAAAAAAGCACGAAAGACTGACAACTGTTTGTACATCACATTCTGCCCTCTCATTAAATGTATTTGCGTACTCATGATTTATGTTCTGCTTACAATTTCCGTGTCTCGCCCTCTCCAGCATCTTAATCACTTCCTGCCAGTGCAAACCAATGTCCCGCAGTTCTTCAGCCACACTGCTAGGTGAAGTGCAGCCACACTGCTAGGTTAAGTGTGCTGGGAACGGGCTCTCTCCAGAATAAACAGGTCTGGGGGCAGCTCTCTGCGTTTCCGCGGTGCGAGCCCTCCCACCCTGATCTTCACAGCGTTCCCGTGACGACGCTGAATACAGAAGGGGAAAGATGCTCGAATCTGTTCTGAGGTGTAGGCCTGGGCTGGTTCGGCCCAACACTGGGCTCCCTCGTCTTGTCTCTTTGTTCTTCCACCTTTGGGCTTGTTGTTGCCCTTTTGAATCATAAGAAACCTCTGTTTACAGGATCTTTGCAAGTGTTTGAGGGTAGTTGTTATGCCTAGAAAGTCTTTCTCCTCCCGTCTTGTCTTCTGTTTCACCCGCATCTTGGACAAGCTCCCCTGGGGGTGGTGGGGCGGTGGGGCGGGCCCTGGACTCGGACTGATCCGACCCGCGCTGGAAGCAGCCAGTGCCCGTCCCTCAGGGCAGCTTGCTAGTGCCGTGGCCGCGCCCCGTCTTAGGGTCGGGGATGACCTGCGGCCGCACAGTCGATATGAAGCCACTAGCTCTTCTTCACTAGTCCGTATTTGAACCAGTTTTCTCATTCTGCATTGGTACAACTGGCTTTTTTTCTTTTTAATTCCGTTCATTTAACATTCTTTTAATGAGAAGCCATAGGTGGCACCAGCAAGACATGGACCCTGCTCCCAACAGCCCTACAACCTGGCGACGAATACATGAGTCGGTCACAGCACGTGGGTTACGGACGCAGACCGTGTGGCTTTGAATGCAGGCTGTCATTTGTTAGTTGTGCCAACTTTAGAGCACTAGTTAACCTCTCTGTGGCTCACTTTCTTCCCCTAAAATGAGAAAAAGACATTGAGGGTCGTTATGAATATTAAATGAGTTTGTTCACGGAAAAGACTTACACCGTGGCGGCACCTTGCAAGCGCTCTAGCCTGTCATTGTCGTTATCATCACGGCCAGTAAAGTGGCCCTGGATGGACAGAACAGTCTGCTCTGCCCGGAGCGGTCAGGGAAGGCAGCTCACCTGGGGCGGATCAGGAGCTGGGACTTAAGAGATACTGTACGAGTGTCCTGTAGTAAAAAGGGAGAAAGGCATTTTATGCAGAGATGATAAAATATGAGAAGACACTAAGGTCTGAAACAGTTTAGAACTGCTGTTATGTGCTGTGAGAAATCATAGTGAAAGAGGAAGGACAAGAAAGTCAGTATCGTGACGAGGGTGACTGGGGTCAAGTGCTAAGGTGCCTGGAACACAGTACTCAGGAGTTCAGGTATCTCTGATCCCTGTAACAAATGTTCCCTGGGTGTCTTCAGCGTGCGCTCCTGGTGCACAGTCGTGGGAGAACAATGGGAATGTTCCCATGCTCTCGGGAGAGCTCTCAGTGTTCTTTCTTTCTTTCTTTTTTTTAATAAAAACTTATTTTAAGAAAGAGAGAGCATATGAGCCAGGGAGGGACCGAAGGAGAGGGAGAGAGAGAATCTGAAGCTCCCCTTGGGAGCTCAAGCACCCCGAGTCCATCTTTTTTTTTTTTATCAAACAGTTTTAACCAAGTTAATAATAAGCAGTAAAAGTGCAATTGCATGAAGAGCCCCATAGTTCACACGTTCAAATTGTGGTCCATTGTCTTTAGTTGTAAGGTGTTGAAGGTGGGACCCACTCTTGAGTCTTCTTTCTAGCAGAACAAGGTACATATTGTTCTGGAGTGCCGCTCACATTGCACTTACGGCTTGTCCAGGTGAGGGTCATCTCAGAGAGTGAAGCCAATGATGCCGTTCAGGGGGCCCCATGCGTCCATCCACATCCTCAAAATGTGTTTCTGCCATTCATTTCAGTCTATAATAACCCATTGGTGACAGGCAAAAGTGCTCGTTGTCTTCATAGTATTTGTTTCCATATTTGTCGTCCCCTGCTAGGGTACCAACCCTCACATTGTTTGCCCTGAAGACATGGGGCTTGATCCCAGGACCGTGAGATCATGGCCAGAGCGGAAACCAAGAGTCAGACATGTAACTGACTAAGCCACCCAGGTGCCCCTCAGGGAGTGTTCTGTTTAGGGAATTATCCCATCAGTTTGTGTGGAGGGTGTGATGTAAGGGGGAAGAATAAGAAGTGGATGCCCAGGCCCTTAGGAGACGATTGCAGGCTGAGAAGTGCTAACGTCTGAGCTCAGGCAGTGACGGCAAAGAAGGGCATGAAGGAAGGGCTCCGACGAGAGGCCGGCGTAGAATCTACAGGGTCAGTGCAGAGGTGGGGACGGCGGTTGTGTGTGACTACTGGGATGAAGGATGACCGTCTAAATGTAGGACTTCTGAATTCCTGGTTCACTGGTTTATAATAATTAAGTGAATATGGATTGAGCTGTTGACACGTGACTTGGGATTCGTCCCCTGGTAGAGGAGATGGCAAGGTCTCTGTTCTCAGGGAGCCTACATCCCATGAACTGGGAGAGGCGATTAAAGCTTTTTGTCAGGGCATCATGAAGATGAAAGGCACCTGTTAAAAAGGTGTAGGGACAGAAAGGTGTAAGAGACCTGGTGCCTGATGGCTCCATGGAGCCCAGGACGAGCCCTGGGCGGCTTTTGTCTAGGCTTCTTTGTACCCGTGGAAAAGAAATCCCAATCCAGTTATGTTTCTGTAGGCAGTGTTTTGCTAAAGGCAACCAAACTCAGTCCTAACTATTAAACAAATAAATGATAGTGGCCCTTTTCAGATCATTGTAAGTGCTTAGGAGAACAGAAAATGAGCCCAAGATGGGTGATTCTCCCTTATGTTTAAGAAATTCAGGAAAGGAGTCTCTTTGGTGCTGATACTTGAGCTGAGACCGGAAGCAGCCTGCCCTGGGAATATCTGGAAGGAAGCATTCCAGGGGGAGGGAGCAGCTCACGTCTCCACCTGAAGTGGGAGTTCCTGAAGCAGGTTTTGGGGCCACAAAGAAGGTAACTGTGGCTAGAACACAGTGGAGGCAAGGAGATTAGTTAGGAGCCTAACCTAGTTGTTTTTCTGGAGATACAATGGGACTCATCTAGAGGGCGAGCAGGTGAAATGGCCTCAGTGTACAGATCTGTGTTGTTTTAGACGTTGTTTCAATAGGATTTGCTGCTGAACTGATATGAAAGAAAGGGAAGATTTAAGTATGACACACAGATAATTGGCTCGAATACAGGTTTCAATGCCACTGGAAACAGCGCAGAGAGGAGGAAAAAGAGGGATGCCATTGGGGAAGGAAGTTTAAGGTTTCAAATAAATTTTAAGTGGAGATATCTAGAGGGAATTTAATTATATGAGTCTTTTGGGGGGACAGAATAGAACAGAAATACAAATTTGAGACTCAGTATTCGACACTCAGTGTCAGAAAATCATATATAGTAAGACACATTCTTCAATTAAAGTTTATTTGAGAATCTACACGGGTACTCCCAGTCCAGATGAAGTTAGGTGTAGAATCTAGAGAACTGTAATAGAAGTACATGGAAATTGTATTAGGGCTTTGAATTTGATTAGTATGCTTGTTCTCTTGCAGTACCTGACATTAGCAATATTGATTTCCTTTACAAGTCAAATTTCCATTACAAGTCAAAGATGAATGAATGGTTTATATGTAAACCATTGTATCAAATTTGGAGGGGTATGTATTTGTAATTGTTATTGTAAAGTACTTCAGGAATGCAAAAGAGTATGGGGATAATATAACAAATACCAATATATGCACGATTCAACTAAAGAAACAAAATGACAGCTGACACGGAAACCCTGAATATACTTCTCTGTGGTTCTGTTCTCCCCCTTACTTCCCCAGAGAGGTAACTTTTATTATACTGAATTTTGGAATTTGCTATTGTCATCCATGTTTTGAATACCCTTTTTATATGTGCGTTTATCATTCCATTAATTATAGGGAATACGAGTAATTTGCACGTTTTTAAGAAAGCTTTAAATAATTGATATTATAACTCTCTTATGCAACCTTTTTTTATTTAGCCATATTTTGAGCTTAGTCTGTATTACTGAGAATTAGCAACTGTATAAATAAACATATAAAGAAACAGGACTAATGGCTGAAACACTTTAATGATTTTGGTTTCAAATACGAATAAGATGTAATTATTTATAATATTGCTTAAATCACCAAGTATGATATCGTATATGTTCTCCAAAAAAGGTTCTTTGGTTCTTTGTTGTCTTATTTAGAATATGTAATACTTTGCTAACTTGTGACTGGATTTGTTTCCTTGATCAGTATTATTGAGATTGAAGGTTAATCAGGTAAAATATAAAAAGTTCTGCTTTAATATTAATTAGCAAAATCTTTTGTGTTTCAGTGTTTGCCAGATACCAGATTCATTTTAGTTATTCCTCTTTAGGGAATACGTTTGAGAAGGTAATGAAATTTTGGGTCCAAGTTCGCTTGTTATCAGGGCATACTAGATACTCTAATGAAGGTCAAGGATTCTGAGATACGAAGTGTATTCACTGGGGTCTTTGAGGGTCCTTTATATATAGTAAATCTAAGTCATTTGATGAATTTTCTTATGTCTGAGGTGGTATCATCATTTAATTTACTTGGTCAGTGTTTCCATATTTTATTATTTCACAGCTAATGCCACCTATCTGGGTCCGTCACTGGTTATGCACATTCACGAGCAGCCTTTTCCACCAACAGCAAGACAATCTGGTGGAAGAGGAAAAAGATGTCGTGTCTGGCCCTGGCTCTTAGATCTATCATCTGTTTAGCCTGGATGACAAGCAAGTTAGTTCATGTCCCTACAGTTTAGTTTCTTCACTTGAGAAGATAGGGTTGTTAGTACCGACCTTGCAGTTTTTGTGGGCGCTAAATAAAATAAGGTTTGCAGAGCACCTCACACACGGTGCCAGACACAGCGGAGGTGCTCAGACACTTCTTCCTTCCTGATGTATGTTTGTCCTCAGTCACGCGTTGTGTACAAAAATGCGCCGAGTGAGCACCCCTCCTCAGTTACTAGCAATGGCCTGTAGGTACATGAAGCGGATTCTCTCTGGCCATCAGTTTAGGTCGTAAGAAAGCGGGAGCTGGGCTCTTGCTTGGGAGCATGTCCTTGCAGGAGACGGTGGGGGGTGTGTGCCAGTTTTTACTAAGATGAAGTAGGGGATTTAATTCCACTTTTAACTTGAGCTCGATTATGTCGTTCAGCTTCAGTTTGCCGTTCTTGTTTTTCAAATTTAGTAACAGGAAAGAAGAGTATGTAGGTAGAGGATTAAATCTGATTAGCACCGGAATTTCGGCCATCTCGGGTTCAGTCCGACTCTAGAAAAGTGCTCAACAGGTAAAACTATTGAAGTAGCCTCCTTTTCTTCTACTCATCTCTTAGTGGGTGTTCATTTTGCTTATACTTTTCAGGACTCAAAACTACAGAGGTTTATTCTGTTTAATGTTTCCTAACTTTTAATGTAGTATCTTTGGATGTTTTCTTTTGAAAATAATAAGGGTACCAATTTTTTCCCCCAAAATATTTGCCATAGGCTCCCTTGATCAGAATCTCCTGGAATAGAGGTGAGGAAGGTTGTCGTAAATGCAGTGTTTTAAGTCTTATAGGGAATGGGTGGCCCTCCCAAAAGCTACCTGGATCTCTGGCAGGTGCGTGAAGGTCCCCTCGCCAGCCGCGCAGGTGACTTTGCGGGCCACAGGTATGTGCTCAGTTTGGGACCCTGGGAGCTAGACTTTCCTCCTCCAGCCGTCCTCAGGGGTGGTCTCTCAGCAGCACTACTTTTGACTAATAAAACATAAGGGATTCAATGTGATTTAAATTTATGCCTAAAATTTTGACCTCCCACTGTGGTATTTTAATGGTAATACTTCATACTCTAATTTCTAAAAAATTCCAAAATTAGGAGGGCAATACACAGTTATTTCTTATTGTGCAAAATAGTCATTTTTCTCTCTCCCTCTTTGCCTCTGTGTCTCACAGAGGTCCTAGTTGTTTACATAAGAAGTTTGAAAAGGACAAAAGCATGAAAATGAAATGAAAAGCTCTCACCTCTCCTCTTGAAGGTGATCGGTCACAAGCTGGGACACACTGGGGCAGGGTCCTCTAGGTGTGGAGTTCCAAGGTTAAGAACCAGGCTTGGGGGCCCTGATGGCCTGACCCTGCCACGTGCGGGCTATGCAGCTGGGGAATTTGCTTGACCTTCCTGTGCCTCCATTCCCTCGTCTGTAAAATGAGAATAATAACTGTGGCATTATTATACATTTGCTTACCTACGCAACCTCATGGTATTTCTGTAAAGACTGAGCAGATATGTATAAAATGCTTCCGTTCCTAGATGTAGTAAGTGCTCAGTTTTAGCTGTTATTAAATTAATTTTTAATTTATTTTGGTTATTATAAATAATGCTGCTCTGGTATCTGTGCACTAGTTTTTACATGGACGTAGACTGTAAGTCGGCTTCAGGATGTACCCAGCAGCAGAATTACGGGGTCATATGGGGACGTATGGTGACATACGTTTGCCTGCACGAGGAACTGGCAGATTATTTTCTAAATGCCTGTTGGTATTTATATTTATTTTGTTTCTGAAAGACTGAGAGACTATTAAGGGGGCGAGGTATAAAATATAATTGTCACTTTCATACTTCGGGTTTGGACTCCCTGATGTGTGAGTCCTAACTCTTAATTTCTAAATCGAAGATCTGTGCACACTTTCATAAATGAACTGGAAACGAAAAGCTTTAACAGTCAAGGGCATCATCTGGTGGGAATGCTGTTAGTGTCAGGGCACCCTGCGGCTCCCTGGTATGTTACATCCGGGGGTGCTTTCGTTCCAGAGGGCACCATCTGGCCCCAAGTGTTTAGCAACTTGTGCCTTTAAATGCAAGCCCGTGGTCATTAAAGTGGGTCAGACACATTTTGAATTCGGAGACATTTTAAGTGCTCCTTTTCTAGAGAACAAATATCTGTCTTAACCTTTTAGTCATTCCTCATTCCTCCTGGGTCGCATACCCCTCGGGACAGCTAGATTGGCCACGCTTCACACAATGGGGATCCCGTCCGAGAAGGCGCAGCAGCCGGCAAGTGTAAAGGCAGCCGAGACCAGCCCCAAATCAGTGTGTTGATGTGGAAGACTGTTGTAACGTGAGGAACCCAGAGATGACCATGTTGTGGCTTTGATTTTGAAGCTGGCATGTTTTCTTTTGGACTTTTGAGGGGAAAAAGAAAAGAAAAGAATCACTACTTTTAACTAGTATAGGTAGTTTGTATCAGAAGAATGGCACCATTGCCATCATTAGGAAAAAACAAATAACAATTCCTTAGAGTTTCAGTAACATTGTTTGCATCTATTACTCTGAGATGTTTGATTTTCTTCACAGCCAGCATCTGCTTAATTCAAATTATGCACATGTCTCTCTGGACTGTAATTTCTTCCAGTTGTTAAGATACCAGAGCAGAAGATCTACATATTTAAAACAGCTGCTTAACTTGGAGGGCTGCTTTGCGTTTAGCTCTTAAAACTGGACATATCTTTGCAAAGACTTTCATCCGTTTTAAAAATAATTTATTTTGTCTATTCTTAAGTCGACTCATTTAAGCGTATGTAGAGCTTTTCAGTCTTCTGTGTCCAGAATCTACATACAGAACACGGCTTGTTTTTACTCAGATTGCCATTTTGAAAAGTAAAGAGTGTGCCGGAGATGCCCTATAGAAATGTGAAATATTTTCCTCAATCTGGTCTGAATAAGTACTCAAATTATTAGAAGTAAGACCAGAAAAAAAAAATGAAGTGGATTTGAAAATATAGTAAAGAAACTTTTCATCTACCTACAGGAAAAGTCTGGAAATCCAAACTTTGGAAAAATTGATTGATATATTGCACACCAACTACACACACACAATTTTCCTGCCCGAGAGCAGGATTAATTTAAGTTATCAAAATGCTTCCAGGGGCGCCTGGGTGGCTCAGTTGGTTGAGTGGCTGCCTTTGGCTCAGGTCATGATCCCGGAGTTCTGGGATCGAGTCCCGTGTCGGGCTCCCAGCTCCATGGGGAGTCTGCTTCTGCCTCTGACCTTCTCTCCTCTCATGCTCTCTCTCTCTCTCTCAAATAAATAAAATCTTAAAAAAAAAAATGCTTCCAAATAAAATACATTTATTCTGCTGCTTTTAAGGTGTATTACTGTGAAAAGGAAATGAAACAAATAATTTAGTGATATTGCTTCCAACTACAGCCAGAAACATAATTTTCTTCTTGGCGCAGACTGAATGCACTTGGTCAGATAATTAGCCATCCTTAGGACTTCTCAGCACGGGATAGACTCCTTCAGAGCTGGCTCGGTTCCTCTAGCATAATCCTTGATGTCACCGGCTGGGCGTGGGTGGGGGCTGAGGGAATCATGCGGTGTGGAAAATGTAGGGTATTTAAATCAGGATTTTTATTTTTTAATTTAAAGATATTATTTTGAAAAATAGGACGGAATGTGCACATACTAGCCCTCCCCAATTTTGTTGTGGTTGTTAGCTCCTGTGTCCATGCAGACCAAGGACCATTACCACACGGGTCCTCCATTGCCAGGCAGGTAATTTAGAGTGTATGACTTTAGAGATAAAATTCTGGAAACTGCAGATGCCTTTGGGGAACTAGAGAATGCATGGCCCATTTACAGGCATTTTTTTTTTTTATGTTTAGAATTCAGTGTCACCAAACAACAGGAGTCAGTGTGTTGTAATCTCTCAAGTGGGAAAATGTCCATTATCCCTGTTCTTGAATGTAATTTATGAAGACCTTTCATTACTCAAAATGTTCTGAATGATATATTCTAAGAATACCTTTCCTCTTTAAGTTAAATTTGAGGGATTTTTTTTCTAAGCTCTTAATTAAGCTACACATCACTGAGTGTCATATAGCTACTGTCTTTGGACATAAAGATATTCAGATTTGTGAGTGACAGTCATTCATGAGTATCTTTCAGGCTAGCTTTCCCGGCAACTGTTGCTACCTTTTGAAAATTTGGCAACTCTGACTGCCTTTATTTAATTCCCCCCACCGCTCGCTGTGATCCTTGATTGCCTGCACACAATTGCTTCGTATCCGTGCCGCATCTCTGTGTCAATTGTTTGAATACATTTAAGCAAGAAGAGAATGAGATTACGTTTATGTTAAAATTTAAATATTTGTAGTGTTGCAGACACAACCGACTTTCCATTTTGCTGTTCTTTGTCAGACCAGGTAATGGCAGCCGCATCAAACCTCTTCTGCAGAATGGCTGGCAAGGTTTTCCTCCCCTTGATTGGCGGCCACATCCTCAATTTCAGAAACATTAAGAGGAGGAGAAAGTAAAATTAATGAATATTTTTAACTCGTTCTTTGAATTCGATATCCTTCATCTTCTGAAATACAACAGTAGAGTTTTTACTGCTCTGTAAAATCAAAAAGTTTAGGAACAAACAATAATCATATAGAGCATCTCCACTGATAGAAAATCTGTTGCTTTTGAAGACAGCCTAATTCATAGATGGGCATCAGTAAGAGTTTTAAGAATGCTCACTCTATCTATATCTATATAGTATAATCTGATTATTTCACTCTGTCTTATAAGATAGTATTATTTTAAAACATCAGATGTTCACTGGAGAATATCATGTTTAGGATAATCATAATACTTTTGTCCAGACAGTAGTTCATACCTGGTTGCCCTTAACTATTACAGAAAACATCTTAATGTAAGATGATTTTTGAGTTTTAAGTTTGTATTATGGAACAACAAGCTCCGCTCATTTCCTGTATCTGAAACTGACCTTCCACAGGGTCCCGAACCTGTGGGGTTCAACAAAGCGTCCTGCCTCCCCCCCCCTTCACCCCCGGCCTGGACCTCTGTGGTGCCAGCTCTGGACAAAATAAAGCTGTTACAGTAGGTGAGGTCGAAGATCTATTCCTTTAAGGGGGGGGGGGGAAACCATGAAAGTGTGGCTTCATTGGAAATGTTAAAATCTGAATTTAATCCCTATGTTGAGCAAAAGCCAGGGAAAAGAGCCATGGCGTGGTGTTATGAGGGAGTGAGAGGGTACTTAGGCAGTGATCTTTTGAATGAAATAGAAAAACTGAGGAGAATCAAAAAGCCAAAATATGAAGTTTGCCATAAGCCAACTTTCGTTGCCTTTCTGGTTCTCCTTTCATTTTGTCAGTGATACCCTGCTGTCTAATCAGTTACTATCTGAAACAGCTTGTTAGCTTTGATCTGTTTTCTTCCTGTCTGTATTTTGCAAACTTTTCAGGACTCATTTGCACCCCGCCTCACCCCAAAGCTAGCTAGCTCAAATGTGTGGACTGTTCCTAGCTCATATCTGTGGCTCCATAAATGACATATTCTTGCAAGCTGTGTGTCACACTCACTAAAGCTGATGGGGATTCTTGATTTGTTCTGACTTCCAGATGTCAAGAACTGAAAAAAAAAAAAAAAAAAAACAAAAAACAAAATTGACAAGGAAATAAGCTGCACAGAGGTTTTTCAGTCTTTTTAACCAATTTTACAGCCATGAATTATAGAAATATTTACTTCGACATGAGCTATAGACAGACCAGTTTTTCCTAGTCTTCATGGGCATGAATTTCCAAATACACCTATTTATGAAAATTGTGCTTATGAAACATTCTAGCCGTTCTGTCCATGTTCTCCTTGTATCAAATTTTTTATATGAAAACATCAAAATATATCACCAGCAATACATATATTCAACTCTGATTAAGTGACCACCAGTTCCTTATCCTCTCATAGATTTTTTAAATGTTCTAATCCAAAAAAGTTGATTCTTTCTATTAATTCCATGTCCGAAAATGAGTGTATTCCATTTGTGCAAATATAATCCGAATATGGATATCTATATTTCCTGTTCAGTGCATTAGTTACCCACACGTAAGCTTACGGTTCTCCACTTTTTTCCTTGTTGGACATAAATAAAATATAGGTGGGGCGCCTAGGTGGCTCAGTGGGTTAAAGCCTCTGCCTTGGGCTCAGGTCATGGTCTCAGGGTCCTGGGATCGAGCCCCGCATCAGGCTGTCTGCTCCGCGGGGAGCCTGCTTCCCTCTCTCTCTCTCTCTCTCTGCTTGCCTCTCTGCCTGCTTGTGATCTCTCTCTGTGTCAAATAGATAAATAAAAATCCTTAAATAAATGAATAAACAAACAAACAAATAAATAAAATATAGGCAATAAAATTTAATTTGAAATTTGGCTTTGGAATTTCAATTTCACCAGCCTGGTGGTGGGTATTGGGAGGACACATATTGCATGGAGCACTGGGTATGGTGCATGAACAATTAATCTTGTAACAAAAAAAAAAAAAAAGAAAAATTCGGCTTTGGAAAGAGGTTATTTGTCAAGTATTGGCCTCTGGAAAGCACAGCTGTACTTAACATATCATTGTGAATGTTTGTAGGAGATGAGAAAGGGTTTTTTAAATTGTCTTAGTTTAAGGCGTTCAAGACCAAGGGGATGGTTTCTCTTCTCATTATTACTAGAATTTTATGAGAAGTCAGATAGTAGAGGTCGGTTACATAGTTTCTACCCCACTTTGTTCTTTTGATTGTTGTTGAAACATGGACCTGCCATGAAAATGTACCTGTTTTCATTCCCTAGGAAGGTGGTGGAATATATTACTCCAGGGCGAGTGCCACACCCCACTGTTCTGCGTATTATTAATTATTTCCCAGAATCCTCAGCACAGGATCCACTGTGGATCAGATTTGGCCCTAGACACACTCTCTTCCAGCAGGACATTGTACTAGTTCAGCAATTTGCTTCAGGGGAGTTCAGCTCCAGAAATTTACTTTGAGCCTTTTAGCGTATAATTTATTGTTCAAGTGTTCTGACATTGATCTTAATAACTATTAATCATTTGTAGCTAGTAGTATGCTTCTTCCTCTGTTTTTAACAAAATTAAAATCTCACCTCATAAGCAGCTTCCTTTCTATGATTGTTGCCTTTTAAACCAGAAAATATGCATCTCAGCTGTGAACAAAAGAAGAATATAATTTTCTTCACAGGGAATTTCTTTCTCAGTAGTCAAACATTCAGTTTAATTTAAAGCGAAGGGAATTCCATGGTCTAAATGAATGGCAGGATTAACAGATTCTGACTACCAAATAGAGGAAACAGTTTTTGTATTTTTAAAGTAATTTGAACATAGATAGGATGGGCTGGGGAAGTGGGAGTAAAGAGGTTGTGGAATAAAGATGGTCCTGAAAATAAAGTCACTTTGCATCATTGATTGTATTGGCCCTACTCTCCTAATAATGTAGTTAATGAAACCGATAGGGGATTTTTTCAATTACATTTAAGTAAAAAGTTCTAAGCCTTGATTATGTATTTTTTTTCTTGATTGTATGTATTTTATTGCCATATACATATATTTTTTTCTCGTAGGTAGTATTGAAATGATAGGGGTATTTAAAAAGGATTATTAAATAATGCTGTGTTTTAGCTTCTATAATTTATTATCCACATTCCACAGTTCACAACTGTTATCTCAAACAGTATTACAGTCCTCTGTGGGGTAGACAAAAGAAAGAATCGTAACATCTCTTACATGATGTTAAGCTTCATTAAAATATATATATATATATATATATATATATATATATATATATATATATATCTTGTTTCTTATACAGTTCTGTTTAAGCAGTTACCTTTGTATAAAAATACATTTGTTAATGATTAATTAATAGTCATTCTGGTATAAAAACCACACACATACGTTTCAAGGTTTTCTATTTTGTTAAGATATTTTGTTTTCCTGGTTAACCTGGTCATATATTTTTTTCTTTTTTAAAGATTTTATTTATTTATTTGACAGAGAGAGCACAAGCATGGGGAGTGGCAGGCAGAGGAAGAGGGAGAAGCAGGCTTCCTGCTGAGCAGAGAGCCTGACCTGGGGCTTGATCCCAGGACCCTAGGTCATGACTTGAGCCTGAGACAGCAGCGTAACCCACTGAGTCACCCTGTTGCCCCAAACTAATCATATCTTTAAAATAAGATCTTTGTTTGAAACACATTTTTGAATACCTAACAGATTTTTTTTCATTTGTCTTGTAATTTTTACCTTCTAAGATATCCCTGAAAGATTAACTAATTAAAAACAAATTTCACAGGGGGCGTCTGGGTAGCTCAGTGGGTTAAAGCTTCTGCCTTCCGCTCAGGTCATGGTCTCAGGGTCCTGGGATCGAGCCCCTCATCGGGCTCTCTGCTCAGCGGGGAGCCTGCTTCCCTCTCTCTCTGCCTGCCTCTCTGCCTACTTGTGATCTCTCTCTGTCAAATAAATAAATACAATCTTTTAAAAAAAAAACAAATTTCACAGTATTTCTCTTAAAGTAGATAGGTTTAGAATTTAAAATCATGTGTGCTTTTAGGTAGGTTATTATAAGAAAGATCTCAAAGGGCTATACAAATATATTAATTTATCTCCTTTACATTTTTGATGACTGTCATGATAATCCCCACATTTAAGTCCCCCCCTCCAAGACTTTTTTTTTTCAATTGTGTTTGGTTCAACTATGAGCCAAGCCAATGCATCATTTCCTCTCATTCCTTCTTTATCTCCCCATTCCCCTGCTCCAGAGCCTTAAATTCTGCTGATTTGGGCAGAGAACTGGCTTCCTTGAATCTTTATGTGTCTCAGCCCCGCAGGGGAGGACAGAGCCAGAGTCCAGGAAAGCTGAACAGATCACTAAGAAAAGGGTTCCTGGCTTGGAGCTGGCAAAGAATGTGTTTTGAAATGGAATCACAAAGAGGGCATGATTCACCAGAACCCTTTAAATGACAAGGGAAAAAAAAGATAATCTTCAATTTCAATCACCCCTGCTCTCCAGTTTCTTCATTGATATGCACAGTGCACTCCTCTGAGGCAGCCTTTCTGACAGTAAAAAAGAAAAACAAAAGGAGGGTTTTAAGCAAGGGGGACAGCCACCACCCCCGCTTTCAATCAGGACTTAAATTGGAAAGGGCATTCATTCCCTCCGTGAATGTGGGAAACAGCTAGATGCAGGGATGGTCTTTCCATTTGAATAGTTACTTATAGTTTAGTTAGAGCTTTTTGGGGATGTAATTTTCAGTTTCTCTATTCGGCTTTGAAAGTTATCCAGTTGAGATAGACTCTAGTCAGGGCGTGGGACCCAGATGATGGGCGAAATGAAAACTTCCTGGTGGCCAGGGCAGTCCCCACACCAGTTGATCTCCAGCTAGAAGGAAAAAAAAAAAAAAAAAGAGGAAAGAAAAAGACTTTATTCTTTGCAAGGCATCTCTGCAGGAGCAGAAAAACCAGCAGGGAGGTTTTCTTTCTCAGGAAGCAGTGCATTCTGGGCTGTCTAAAGGCCGACTTAGGGAAGTCCTTCGGAAAACAAAATGCCTAGATCGGGCAGCTAATCTATTATTTTATTGTCATTGGTAATGTTACTTTGTTAGCCATGCTGAGTCGATGAAAGCTGCTCTGTTGAAAACTTTTTTTTCACTGGTGAAAATAAAATCAGCTTATCTTATTTCTCCCCTTTAAAGCAGCACCGTCGCATATTGCCTGTAAAATGAAAATGCCACTAAATCCTTGGAAGAGAAGTTGAATTTGCTTGCTGTGGGATTGATTTTAAATTCTTCTTTGAGTTATCCTCTGTGAAAGCTGTTTCCAGTCAGTATGGTGAGAATCCCAGGTGGCCTGTTAATTTTGCCCAACATATGCAGTTTAAGCAAGCAAAATATTTTATGCTCTGATGTGGGAGAAGTAAATATTAAATTCATAAGTCGTAATAAAACTTTAAGTGACATACTTGATATAAGATTGGATTAAGTCGGTGTTATTAAAAGAGTAATACACGTTGAACCTCACAAGTTTGCTACGATTCTACCATGTGTAACCTACAGAACTGATGGTTTCAGATGGTTTAACGTTGCTGCTAATCATGAAGCCTCATGGGGTGGGATGGGGGTGCATCATCATAAAGGGAAGAGGTTATTGTCCCAGGAAGAAGGGAGGGATGGAAGGGAGACCCCAGCAATTGATGTAGGAACGATGTTGGGGTTCAGAGCCACGGCCAAGAAAGATTTCTTGAGATGTTTTTGGTGCAAAAAGATGGTTTTATTAAGGGACAGGGACAGGACCTGTGGGCAGAAAGGGTCATGAGTCGTGATTGATTATATACTTGCAAGTTGGAAGGGGGTTAGGGATAACCTAAGTTTCTAAGAAATCTTGGAAGCAAGGTTTCTAGGACCTTGAAGGGGCTAGCTGTTGTTTGGAAATGGTCATTTGGTACTGTCTAATCAAACTTTAGTCATGAGACCCTTCAGATATATATCAGTGAGTCATATGCTTGGGGGATGATTGCCAACATATATCTTGGGGGTAGAGATAAAGAAAGTTTCCAAAGGGATTTTTATGTTAAGTAGAGTTACAGGATCCTGGGGGTCAGGCTAAGGTTGCCTTTTGCCCCTAGCAAAGTATTAACATTGAGGTAGCTGCATTCCTAGAGGAATGCCACTCTTCTGTTTCAAGGACTTATCAATGGGCTGTAGATAGTAAGGACATTTAATTTTTCTTTTGCCTTTGTTTCCTATCAGAAGTGATGTAAGATACATTAAAGTCCATCAAAGGAAATTACCACCTTTATCCATGAAAGAGTTAAAGGGAGCCGACTTGGTAAAATAGAACTTGATGTCGTTTTTGGAGTGTGTTGTTGGAGTCTGAAGCTGACAAAGAATTTTTGAGATCTCTTTGGTGCAAAAAAGGTGATTTTATTAAACCATAGGGCAGGACCCTTGGGCAGAAAGCTGCTGCACTAGGGTTATGAGGACTGGCTGATTATATACTTGGGTGTTGAGGGAGATGGGTGTCCAAAAGGACTTTCATATGCTAAAGAAGACTCTCGGGACACTGGAGGCCTTGCTATTGTCAAGGTAAGGTAGCTTTTCCCTCTAGCAAAACATTAACATTAACATAGAAGTTTCCCAGGGGAATGTTACTCTCGGCTTATCTCAAGTGTCTGTCACTGGGAGGCAGGTTATAAGGACACTTAATTTATCTACATTTCCTTCTGCCTTTGTTTCCCACATCAGAACCCTAGCACTGGGGTGGGGGAAGGAGAGAGGATGAGAGTTTTACTGTATTACTGTAGTAATTAGTAGTATTCTGTAGTAACTACAGAATTACTGTAGTAATTCCTCAGCGAAGTGAGAACAGGTAAAGTGAAAGGGAAGGATGCTAAAGCAGGAATAGATGGTCACAGGGTGGTTCAGGTGGTTCAGCTGATGCCCAGGTTCAGGCATCAGCTTCAGGTCCTTCTGGACTGCGCAGATCAGGCGCCGGTACACATAGTAATCTACTAGATCTTCACGTAAAAATTAAACTATCGTCTCTGAAGTATGTTTGTCAACCTATCCAAGACTTTACAGTCAACTCTATTGGTAAATAGCTTCCATTAGACCTTGTTCCGCCTTACCCCTTTGGTTCAGGACAGTGGTACATTTGCAAATTCTGGCGAGGACAGGGGACTCGAAGGCCTTTAATGACCTACACAGTTCCAATTGCCTTTCTGCTTTAAAGATGCATTCTAAGTCTGGCTTTCAAGAATACATATCACTCTTAGTACATCCTTGTGGTATCATAGTGAGGACATTTCACAGATGCCTCTTTGAAAGAATCCATGTTTTTAAGGCACTTACTGGTACAACTTTTGCTGGACATTCTTTCAACAATTTTATTTTCAGCTATGTACTCACTTAAATTTTGTTTTCTCGATATATATACTTTCAGGGTGTTTTGCATGTTCTCCTTTTTTGATAATGGTTGAAACCTTATCTTTTTAGTTTTTTTACCCAATTCCTTGACTAGTATTATATATATATATATATATATATATATATATATATATATATATGTTTTTTTCTAATGGAATACTAAATACATTTCTATAAGATCAATTATATGATGAATGAATGAGGGAAGAAAGAGGATGATAAAACTAGTTAAAAAGCACACATGAAAATAGGAATTTTATATAGTCAGGGATCTAAAATGGGTGCTGTGATATTGGGGATGCATTAGAAACCATACTATGTAATAAACCATGCTGAGTAGTAATCTAACTAACCTTTGGGTTATCTTTTCAATTTGACAAACATGCAAATCATAAGAGTAAGAACTCTAATTGTGAAAAGTATGAAATGTCTGGGCCCTAAGGAATAGAAGGCATAGTAAGTGTAACCAAGTCCTAGTTCCCTGGAGAGTCAGAAGATACTTAGTGGGTGTAGGCTTTACCGTGAAATCAACAAATCACTTCAGTGTTTTCCCCCCCCTTATTTTCAGTTTTGAATATTTTTTTTTCTTAATAGTAATGTCATCTATTTTTGGAATTAAAATAATTCCTCCAGCAATATGCATAAAACTATAAAGTATTTTATAGCACATCTTGTAGCCTCTGTGTCACTGATTAACTCTTCATTCACATTTTAATTATGATTAGCAGGTGATAAGAACTGAAACCTGATTCTTTGTTACATAATAATCCTATGACAATTACACAGAAGACAATTCTGATTGACTCCCTTGAGCATTGAAGCTGACACATTAAATGAAATGGTGAATTCAGGGCATACTGGTTGTTTGATTTTAATGAGTAGTGATCTTCAGTTGAAACATCTGCTGTAATGAACTTGACATTTGCAACGATAACAGTATCAGCTTATTTAATGTACATTATTACATTTGTTTCCCCAATTTGGGAGACCATGTTTGCTGCTGCATGAATTGAGCTTCTTTGTACTACTTCGTAAAAGACTTAAAATAACTTGGTATGCACCAGGAATAACAGAAAACCTAGAGCTGAAAAATGTCCCTGGACAGTGTTCCCATTTGGAGATTAATTTGGGAGTTTTTCAAATTCATATAAACCCCTGGCAGTATTTAGCTGAGGCTCAGTCACCTCTTGGCAGCTCAACTTTTATCAGATAAGCATGTAGACCCTCTGTTTTAGATAAAGGGATTTTATGTGGGTTGCTTTGGGACTGTGTAAGTATAGTCTGGATGGGAGTATAAATGGGTGCATTTCCAGATTTAGATCACATGATCTAGTAACTATCAGCTCTAGATTTAGATTATGTGATCTAGTAACTATCAGCTCAAAATAATTAAAGCATGGAGTGTTCTGAAAAATCTCCTAGTTTTGTGATCAACATTCTCATGATGTCCAAATTTGGCAGAGAATAGGAATCATTGTGAACCTTTAAAGAATAGATTGGTGGACCCACCACAGATGTACTAAATAAAAATATGGGGGGAAAGGGAGGGAGAGACAGAAAGTAGGGTGGGATCTGTAATTTCAGAGGGTCTTTGATGGGAACTGTTGGCCTCGGGCTCTGGTGGCAGCCATCAGGAGGGGAGAGGAAAAGTAGAAGGGGGTGATAAAGGTACTTATTTTGGCTCCTGAGATTTTTCTCTTGAGCCCTGTGAACAGTATGTTTTTACCCATTCTCTCAGATAGAGCATTGCTCATGTATGAGTTGGGGTAAACTTGTTAACTTCAGTCTTAAACTCAGCAAGTTAGTCCAATACCGTATGGTATAGTCTTCCGCTTACAAAGGCACAACTCATCCAATAATTAAGAAATTATGTTTCATGGATGATTTGCCACGGGCACATGTAGCTAGGAAACTCTGCATCTCCTAACTCTTGGCAGGAGACAACTCTTTATGTTTGTTGAGGATTTCTAGTAGAGTGGTATGCTTTTCTGGAATAATGATTCATAGAGAACCTTTCACTAGAAAACTCCAGAGCGCCATTAATGCAGAATGCACAGTGGTTCTGCATAGGGATCCTGTCCATCTGCCTGTGCTTGGATTCCAGTCCCACCTCTCCTAGCTTTAGGACTTCAGCAAAGGCACAGAACCTCTGCCATGTGTCTGCCTCCGTAAATTTGGAATAATTATGGCAAATGATCCTATAGTGTTGAAGTGAAGCTTCATTAAGTTAATACATGTAAAATGTTTAGTTTAGTGCCTGACTCATAGAAAGGCCTCACTAAATGTCAGCTATTATCAATCAAGGTGAATTAGGTAAAATTCTTACCTGGGGATCAATGATGTTATTCATGTCCCTTGATTTCAAACCACCGTCTTGAATCTGTGACCACCAGGAAAGTCTCTTTGCTTGCCTGTTGTTGCCAGGTCCCTTACATTGTCCTCTGTTGCTTTGTAGTCATAGATTTACATATCTCATGTATTAATTTAAAGGGGCTGCTATAACAAAATGCCATATACTTTTCTCACAATTCTGAAGGCTCAGAGTCTAAGATCAGGGTGTTGGCAAATTTGGTTTTTCTTTCCCTGGCTTGCAGATGGCTGCTTTCTCCCTGTGTCCTCACATGGCCTTTCCTCCAGGGTTGGACATCCCTGGTATCTCTTCCTTTTCTTGAGAAGACACCTGAGAGCTTGGATTAGGGGGCCTCCTTTAAATTGATCACTTCTCTGAAGCCCTATCTCCAAATACAGTCGCGTTCTGAGATACTAGGCTTTAACATATCAATTTGGGGTGGGAGTCCACTTAACACAGGGTACCTGCTTTTCCCACCAGTACACATCACGGTCTAGAGGGTAAGTTCTGTGAGCACATGTATTGTATATTCTTCTTCTTTTACATTTACTCACCAGAACCTTGTCATTAAGGGACTCTTGAATGAGTATTTATTATAGATTTGAATGCATAAAACATCAGGTGGATGCATGAAAACTACTTTTGAAAAATCCCCACAGATGATTCTGATGCCTGGTCTCTGTAGAAAAGCTCTGAGTGAGGGCATATTTTTTTGGAAAATCATTTCTGTTTTGTGAGATTTACCATCACAGAAATAGTGCGTTCCCTGTTATAAATGGAGGTGTAGGATATTTAAAAAACGTTAACGAATGTCTCCTTTGGATTAGGTATAAATGTCAAAACAAGCCTGTCCCCTTTACTAAGTTGATTCTTCAAGGCTTCAGCGACTCCCCAAAACACATGTAGTGGCTGACCTTTGTGCTTGGACATATTCTGACATGTTGACGTTACTCTTTCTTTATGACACATTTTCTTACCCAATCCCAAACGGCACTTTTTGCATTAGTAATGCAGCTCTGCTCCCCAATTTTATTTCCCATTTATTTATATAAAGATGTATGAAAAGGAGCAAGCACTGGACTCTGCTTCTAAAGATATTTCATTACTTGGTGTGCGGTTGTATTTTTATTTTTTTAATCATAAGTGTTGGTTTCAAACCTTTACCAAAGTTTGAAATATGAGTATATTATATTGACTTTTAAAGGACGTGCTCCAAGGTATTTGGCAAATTCCCAGATACAATATCCTTGGAGGGAAGCACTGAGCTCTTTGCTAATGAGGAAAAGGAAAGGTGGATTATTTCTACGCTGACAAATGAAGCAGCAAATTGCCAACAATCTCTATCCATTAAGATAGGAGAAGCCTACTAGGATGCTAGGCAGAATCACAGAGTGGACTTTTTTTTGTTTGTTTGTTTTTTTAATGCCATTAAAAAAAATATAGATAAGCCTTGGCAACTGACACTTTGTGGATAGAGAAGCAGAAAGAGAAGTCAAACGTTAGGAACATTTTTAAAGACGTGAGTGAAGAACAGAGTGACAGCTGTCACCACGTTTGCAGCCAGGCTTGCTCTTCTTGGAAGAATACTTCGTGACCTTTTCCTAATCTTTCCCATGTCCATTGCTTTCATGGACCCGCTGTCAGCTCGTTGCATCCTTAATTAATAATCTGGAACTCATTCCTTCACATGTTCCATGGACATTTTCCCATCCTCTAAACAACAACAGGAACAAAAAGCCCACAATGACTTCCCAGCCCCATGACGTTTTCATACTTTCTCTACCCAGACTACCCCCGTATCCCGGCCAAACTTCGCGGCTGTCTTGTTTGCCCTCTGATCCCACAAGTCTACTCTTCTCTCTCCGTAAACCTGAATCCAATAATGCAGTGATGACAGATATGTATGAGTCTATATGCACTGAGTCCATATTTTTGAGCACCTGTTTGTGTCAGCCTCTGTTCTAGGCAAAGGGCATTCAGCTGCAAACACAATGGAAAAAGATCATGCCTGGCCTCCTGGAACATACTTTTAACAGAGGAGGACCTGATACACATGATGAATCCTGAAAGGACTTTCTGTGTTTCAGATGGTGGCCAGGCTACAGATAAAATTAAAATATGCTGGGGATAGGAAGTGAAGGGGTTATTTTTAATAAGGCCGTATGGGCAGGCCTCATTGAGAAGAAAGGGAGGGAGTGGTGTGCAGGCTACAAGGGAGAAGAGAGGTCAGGTGGAGGGA
This sequence comes from Nasua narica, assembly GCA_028533885.1. Classification (NCBI taxonomy): domain Eukaryota; kingdom Metazoa; phylum Chordata; class Mammalia; order Carnivora; family Procyonidae; genus Nasua; species Nasua narica. The sequence goes on from CM052802.1 coordinate 4,850,066, forward strand.
ACAGCAGGACAGAGGTTCAGGGAGTAGAACCAGGGAGAGGGAGGGGCAGAGGAGCTCTGGGAGATGCAGGGGCCAGATGGTGATGAGCCTTGGGAGGAACTGAAAGGGTTTTCACTTCTGCTGACATGATGTGACTCAGTGTTGAGAAGGAGAAATCTGACTGCTCCATGGAAAACAGAGGAGCAAGCAGGGAAAACATAAATCTGAGAGTTGCAGCGGAGATGGTATTTCAGGCCTTGAGAATGGATGAGATCACCACAGGTATCTGAAGTTAGAACATGTCCACACTGGCCAATAACCCTTTGTGGGCACCCTGCTAACAGCAACGTGTACACAGCAGGGAAAGGTATGAAACCCTACCAGGGATTTATCATGCTTTGATTCAGGGAGGCTGAGTGGATATCTATATTTTGTCCTTTTTTTCTTTTTCTTTTTCCTTTCCCTTTTTTTTCTGTTTTTCTTTCTCATTCTGTTTCTCTTTCTCTTTTTCTCATTCTCTTTCTCTTTTTCTTTTCCCTCCCCTCTCCTCCCCTCCCTTTCCCTCCCCTCCCCTCCTCTCCTCTCCTCTCCTCTCCTCTTCTCTGCTCTTTTCTTCACTGTTTTTGGTCACCTGATGGAGTCTCTTACCCTGAGGTAGTGAAGTAAAGTCAAGAGTCCTCACAAGTGATAGGTCTACCTGCTTTTTACCAAGAGGGGGAAGGGGTAAAAAATGGGGGAAAGGGGAGAAGGGGGCTTGTGCTCAGGGAGAGTTGTTTTGCAAAAGAGTACATATGGATATTAATTCCCTTAATTATCTGTACCTGTATATAGTTGGAGAACATTGTGTACACATTGTGTACTATTGTTTGAAATACTCTGGAATGATCTTTAAAGTTTACTTAAAACTTGTTACAGAATTATCATATCAAAAATGGGCATTTGCTTTTATGGAATTTGGTCTGTTTAGATTTCAAAACTTGATTCAGTTTGGGCGAATTTTATTTTGTTAAGAAATTGCCTATTTAATTCAAGTTATTAAATTTACATACAAAGAATCGTACAAAACATTTGCTTTTGATGTTCCTAAATCCTTTGTATGTATTACTGGGCCTTATTTTAATTTTATGTTTGCATTTTTCTTCCCTTTTCTTGATAACATTAGCTTAAATTTTATTGATTATAGGTTGTGCCCTACTAAAGAATGAGCTAAATTTTTAAATTGTTATTTTTGCTATTTTTATTTATTGCCTCAGTAATTTCTGACTTTATCTTAAAATTCCTTCTGCTTTTTGAAGAAAGATTTCTATTGTTTACATATCTTTAATCATAGTTCTGTGTTCTTTTCTAATACCTTTGTGTGATACTTTTATTCCTTTTTTTTAATTAATACTTGTTTTTGAGGCTATGATTTTTTCTAAGCACTACACTTCTATCCCATGGGTTATGATATGTACTGTTTTCATTATCAATGCTCTTAACGTATTTTGTGATTTCATCCAGGATTTCCTATGAGATGCACAAGTTACTTAAAAGAATAATTTAAAAGTAATAGCCGGTAGTTTATTTTTGTTCATCGCCATTTCTAGATGCATTGCTTTATGACTAGAGAATGTATTTGTAATATTTTCGTCTTTGAAATTCATTGATGTTTTATCATGACCTACAGGGCAGTCTCTTTCAAATACTAGTCTGTAAGTACTTGGGAAAAGAAGAAGTCCCTTTGTTTTAGAATTTCCCCTGCTGCCTTCCTGCCTTCCCCCTCTCACCTCCCAATGTAAAGAAATAACACTGTTTTATATTGTCACCACGAAACATGGTGCATTCTCTTGGTTCCCTCACATCCATGCCGGCTTACCATTTGTCATTAAATATCGTCTGTTCCTACCCTCAGTTTGCTTTTGCTGTTTTTTTTCCCTGGTACTCTCTTAGGTAGAAATTGTTTCTCTACCACTTTTTTTTCAGGAGCATTTCATTTTTAGCACAGCATGTTACCTCACAACAGAAGGCCAATTTTGGTAAAACTTCTTGGGCCACTCTTTCCTTGACATTTTTATTGGTGTCATTCTCCTATATTTCAACATTGCAGGTTCATACGGAGAAATGGGAAGTAAGTCCAATTTATTTTCCCATATAAGTGACTCTATCTTTCTGCTTGGCTGCCCCAGAGAGGCTCTGGGAGCCCCACACATCACTGGTACTTTTTGGCTGTATCTTGGTGTTAGAGATGCTAGGCCATTTTTCCTTTGTTATACTGTGTCCTTTCAATATGCAGATTCAAGTCTCCTTTTATAATTTTTCTTACCAAAAAAAAAAAAAAACCCACAACTCTTTTATCTTCTTTTAATTATGGCCTCTCTGTGTAATTACGAATTTCCACCTGCCTCCTCTGTTTGCCTAAACTGAACAGGTCTAGGCAGGCTGCCACCCTTGGTGCAGCCTCTCCCTGGTTATGAGGCCGGCGTTTTCCCGCTTTTCTGGAGGATCTCCCTCCTGCAGCAGAACGCTGCCCCCACCGGGCTGCTTCCTGATTCCTACCACTTCGTGGCCTTCACATGCAGTTTGGAGGTTAGCGCTTTAACTGTCCCTGAGTGTCACCCACAAAATGAGCAGAAATAGTTTGAGCTTAGCTTTCCCTCTCCCGTTGGTTGTTCCGGAATGGTTTGTCTGGACAGGGAAAATGCTGTATTTGCGCCTTCTTGTTCACAGAGGTTCCCTCAGAGAATTTTTGTTGTTCCATTCACTTTCCGTGCTCCTTCCTCGTAGTCGAGTTTATGTTGCCATGTGAAGAACATATTTTGCCTAAATTAAAAAATATATATATTGTCTTTTGAAATTTCTATTTATTTATTTATTTATTTATAAGATTTCATTTATTTGTCAGAGAGGGGGCGGGGGCACATGCAGGGGGAGCAACAGAGGCAAAGGGAGAAGCACACTCCCTGCTGAGCAAGGAGCCATAAGGACTTGATCCCAGGACTCTGGGACTATGACCTGAGCCAAAGGTTAAAGACACTTAACCAACTAAGCCACCCAGGAGTCCCTGGTTTTCACTTACTTTAAAGATTGCCCACGAAGGGATAGCCCACCTATAACCAGAACATATATGCAGATTGTTTTTTCAAAACATTGTAACTACTTACCATCTGAGAGAAGGTTAAAAAAATGGAGTCAGTGTCATGAAGCTTTACTCATGTGAGGAAAAAAATTCAATAAATCAGATGTTAGAAAATTGTATTAGAAATGTATTAGAAACCCTTCACATGCTTTTTCTATTTGTGTTACATAGCGTTCTGGAATCTTTATTTTTGAATTATTTATGCAATATTACATATAAATACAATATTACATATAATTTTTATAGTAAATTGATTGCATATTGAATTATGCTCTGTTTTATTTGTTTTCCTCAAATTTGAGAAAAAATCATTTTTAAACTGTAGGATTTACTCTTTTGCCTCAGTAAAAGTTGGAGGTGGGGTCGGCTTTCACCAGTACTGAGTGTCGGTGATCATGTCCAAACATTAGCGTGGAGTCAGTAGCTTTCCTAGGCCTGCTTAACGGCAATGGAAAGCTGTCATGGATGGTAGTCTTTGGATTTTTCTATGTTATAGCTTATCTCTTTCATCAAATTTTAAATTTCCAGAGGCAAGAACCGTATTATATTTGCTTGTCTTTTGCTTCTGCACTTCCATCTACCTCAAAATACCCAATACAGCCGTGTCACATACAAAGTGTATTAACCAGAGGTCTTTAAATTGCAAGAAGCAGAAAGCCAGCTCAAACTGGTTTAAGCAAAAAAGGGAATTTCTTGGATCAAATATTTGTGAATTACTGGCATTAACTTTGGGCTCAGACATAACCTAATCCAGGTGCTTAAATTAGACTCAGACATACCGAATCTGTCCCTTGGCCTTTCTGAGTTTGCTTCTTTTTTTTTTTTTTTTAAAGATTTTATTTATTTATTTGACAGAGAGAGAGAGAGATCACAAGTAGGCAGAGAGAGAGAGAGAGAGGGGGAAGCAGGCTCCCCGCCAAGCAGAGAGCCCGACATGGGGCTCGATCCCAGGACCCTGAGATCATGACCTGAGGTGAAGGCAGAGGCTTTAACCCACTGAGCTGCCCCTGCTTCCTTTTCTTAACTTGTTGAACAATTGCTAAGTGAAAGAGCTCACTGAATTATTCAACAGTCGTTAAGCAATTCCTCCTGAGTTTACTTCATTGAGTAGGCTGCATCAGGCTTACATTCTACCAGCTTAGAAAACCTAATGGAAAGAGTGCCTCTTATTTAATAGTGTCTCAAAGGTCTTAGGAATAACACTTGTCAGACCCTCTTTGATTGCACATCAATTCTTAAACCCACCACACTGACCATTGGGACGTAATGTATGTTGTCCAACCCTACTCAAAGCCTACATCTAAAGTATCAAAGAGTTTGTGTATGTATTTGTGTACCCATGTATATATGTGTAATGGGCTACTTTCCCCCTACTTGAGCCATATGGACTAAACGTAGTAGAATTGTGGTTTCTTAAAGCCTGTTTGGTGGTTCTTACTAAAGAAAGAATTCTGGGCAGATAAAAGCATACTAACTACTATTGCCTCTTTTACACAGATGTTTGTATCTGTATGTATATGTGCACACCTGTGTATACATGCATATTATGTGTATTTGGGGAGGAGGCAGAGGAGATTCTTCTTCTTATTAATATTTTAAAGATTTTATTGAGAGCAAGAGAGAGAGAGTGCATGAGGTGGGGAGTGGCAGAAGGAGAAGCAGACTCCCCGATGAGCAGGGAGCCCAACATGGGGCTCAATCCCAGGACCCTGAGATCATGACTGAGCCAAAGGCAGATGCTTTACTGACTGAGCCACCCAGGCTCCCCTAGTCTCATTATTATTATCCAGATCTCACTTTGCCATTTTGTGTAAGTTGGGATAGACAGTAATAATGCTGTAACAAATATTCTAAAATCCCCAGGGACGTAACAAAATAAAAAAAGTCTGTTTCTTACACAAGCTGTAAGTGCAACCTGAGTGTGCTTGTTGTGGTCCAGGCTGACTGAGGTTCCACCATGACACGCTTGCCTGTGCCATCACCCGAGAAGGGAAGTGGGAACATTAGAGGTCTTTGTCTTGGCATCTCACGGTCGAGCCTGGAAGTGGCACCCGCTGTTTGTGCTCGAATCTCCTTGGCCAGAACTAGAGGTGTTTGGTGCCCCACAGTGAACTGGCTAGCGAGTTCAGAAGTCTGTGTGCCTCGGGGAGAGGGGAAGGCAGCGCTAGTGATGACTGCTCCCCTGGTCCCCAGACCATAAGAATGCCCTAATACTCTGAAGCCACCCACGACTTGTCATCCAGCTGATGATATACCTAGATGGGAACTTTTCTTAAACATCTCTGCCACCAGCCAGCTCGGTACATATGCAAATGAAACAGCACAATTGAAGTTTGAGAACTGCCTTAAAGTATAAAGAAAACTTTGCAGCACTTGATTTTGGCTGAAATCAAGTACTCTCCCTGAACTCGTATGGTTTCAAGTAATGATTTGGTTAGCTCTTTCTCTAAGTATTAAGATATAAACCACTTCGTTGCTCAACATTTATTGAGCACTTACTGTATGCAAGGCATGGTTCTTGTCGTAGTCGATGCGCCACTGTGCCTGAGTCATAAAATGTAGAGTCTAGTGAGGAAAGCAGACATTAAATTGGATAATGCTGAGAAAATGTTAATAACTCAGATCTTAAGTTATAAATGGTTTCTAATATGTGTGCTTGGCTAGACAGATGGGATGTCCTCACATCCCTTAATTCTGGATTATGTACCTAAGCATGTGTACCTTGAGCTGTATCCGAGTTGCTGAACCTCACAGTAACCTCAAAGTAACATTTTTGTAGGGAAGCCTTTTATCTATAATAGGACGATGATGGTTTATTGTGAGTGTCCCACATGTTACATCCACCAAGCGTTAGTGAGCATCTGCCATATATGAATCTCCATCATTGCCCCATTACAGAGTTGACCAAGATGGGGATTTCATGGCAACTTTGCGGTTTGTATCAGTTACTATGGCTGGATAATGAGCTACTCAAAATGTATAGCTTGACATAATAGTTATGTGTCATCTCTCATGATTTCTGTGATTTTGGAAGGATTTTGGAAGGATTGCGGGCGGTTCTTGATTTGGATATCTCATGACCAATGTTAGTGAGCTGTGTCCTCTAAAGGTTTGACTTAGGCTGGAAGATATCCTTCTGATGGGGTTTAATCATGTGGCTAGCCAGCAGGTTCTGGTTGTTGGCACTGGGCCTCAGTTCTTCTCTATCTGGAACTTTCCACAGGAGTTTTTGAGGGTCCCCCTAGCAGGATGGCTGGCTTCCCTTAGAATGAGCTCTCCAAGAGGCCAAGAGGGAAGCTGTATGGCTCTTTATGATCTAGCTTCAGAAGTTACCTCCAATGCCACTGCCACCATATTGTAAGGATCAGCCAGGGGCCCACCATATTCAGTATGAGAAAGGATTTTACAAGGGTGTGAACACCCCAATGAAGGTTTGCTTCCCTGAAGGCCAGCTTGAAGGTTAGTGATAACCCCTGGCAGCCTTCTAGCAGGACATCTTTTTCTAGAATAATGGAGTTACGTGGATGAGTTGATTGAGGTAATGCATCTCTTAAACAAAGCCTCAACATTCTTAAATTCAGATGCTTCTTTGTTAACTTTTTGCTGCAAATAGACATCAGGGCCAATAAAGAAGGCAAGCACAGATATTCATTCCTGTATCAGAGGCCCACATGCAGCACACAGTGTCCGATGGATTACCCAGGAAAATGGGATGCAAGTGCTTTTCATTAAACTTTAGACATATAACCCACTTAAAAGTGGTTTATCATAACCTCAGTAACATCTACAGTCTGCTTTTCTGTTCTCTTAAGTGGTTTGCTTTATTTCTTGTGTATAGAATTTACACTACATTGGACAGTTCTCAGTAAGTTACTTTTGTGAAAGTAAAATATGTTTCTTTTGTGAAAGCAAAATGAATATACTTCCCCGGGACTTCATGAGATAAGGTTTTGGGGTATATCAAAAATGCCATTATTTTTGTAGGGAAGCCTTTTATCTATAATGGCACAATGATGGCTTATTGTGAGTGTCCCAAATGTTACATCCACCAAGAAAAAAAAAAAAATCTCATGCCACACAGACTACGCTTACACAGCCTGTCTTGGAGTAGTAACTAAGTGAACCCATCACAGTTCCACTGAGTACTCAGGTAACCTTAAAAATGGTTCAATTGGTGGTTAATCCATGATAAGGATAATTTAAAGGAACGCATATTTCTGTGTCACACTCTAAGCTCATAAAAATAAGTATTTATTTTGGGCTAGGACCTTTTTAAGGGGAAGCAAATCTCTATCTCACTGTGAGGTTAACTCCCTACAGTAGCAGGGGGCTTTTATGAATTGTATCTCCTCATATAAACTACATAATGCATGGTCCTAGGATTAAAAAAAAAAAAGATTCTAGAGCAAGCATATTCTCATAATTATGATTCAAGGAATAGTCTTTATTATTATTATTATGATTATTTAAGATTTTATTTATTTGAGAGTGGAAGAGAGCATGAGACCGGAGTGGGAGGGTCAGAGGGAGAAGCAGATTCCCTGCTGAGCAGGGAGCCCAGTGTGGGTCTCCATCCTGGGACTCTGGGATCATGACCTGAGCCAAAGGCAGGCACTTAACTGAATTAGCCACCCAGGTGCCCCACAAGGAGGTCTTCAAACACATAAAAATTTGTATATGTGCTGCCGAAGTGAGCAGTAAACACATAAAAATTCATTAAAAATATGTAAGAATAGGAAATTTAACCATTCAAGTTACAAGGGAAAACAAAATATATTGGAAACTTTTGAAAACATATAGTAATTTTGCTAACGAGTAATTCTAAGAAATATACCTTTCAACATTATATTGACTGTATAGAAAAACTTTAAATGGCTTTCAAAGTATACTTTGTTTTCTGTATCACATATAGATATGTATTAGTATCAAAATGACTAATCATCATATATGAAAGATAAATACAGTTTAATGACCAACTAATATTCTTTAGTTTGAGTTACCAGTATATTCAATTTTTTTAATAGGATACTTTTAGAAGTATTTTTTAAAGGATATTTTTCTAAGTAGTAGTAGTAAGGCTGATTAATAGTTGTTTTTTAGGAGAAAACAGTATGGTTTTTATGATGTTCCTGGGGTTATAAAACTATTTTCAGTAAAGTATATATGTATGTCCCCAAATAAACGGACTAGATAAAAATCCTGGTATTTACTCTTAGCACAATGCCATGCTGAATGCCTTTAGCTACTTTAGGAATTTCATGAAGATTGTCTAGATTCTACATTATGACATTTCCAGTTTAGTGGGAGTTGATAGTATCATGTAGGAGTAAATAAAATCGTATATATAAAGGTTTATCTTTATTGTTCTGTTGATAGATTCACATTGACAGACTTAGTATGAAGCCTAGAATGTCTTTCTTGTGTTCTGAGAACTTCCTAGCCCTGCCCAGTGTCAGACGGCTATCTAGTTCCCCCTAAATGGTGGTGCAGAATCCTGCTCCAGGAGTGTCCTGCGTGCGGGGCTGGCTTGACGAGGAGTGTGAAACACACAGTCAGAGCTTGATATTCTCTCCATGCAATTGCTGTGCGCGGAAGCCTTCACGCTTGATGTGCTCTAGATTCTGGATCACGTGCAGAGTCAGAGAACTCTCAGCAGTAAAGCTGAGTCCCGTCGGATCCTAACCGTTGAAGCCAGACATCTACGTGGTATGTGTAACTCTCCTCCACAGTGTATTCGTAAACACAAGTATCTTTATGGGTAACAGAGATACAGAGCAAACTTTCCCCAGAATTCTGTTGTGAGTCTAAAATACATAGAGAAATATTGCAAGGAACTCTGTGACCTCAGTGCAGCATTAGGCATGAGACAAGCCAAAGACTTAGAAATAGTGGCTGTATCCACCCTGTCACGTGATGCTAAATGTTGGACTTGACGAATCCGCGTGCTTTACTGCTTCTGTGGTTTGTCTTGGTCACCTGTACGTGTAGTGTACATTGTGGTACTGTAAGTAGCAGCACGTGGTCTCTCTCAAACAAGACGTGCATCTCCTGGACTTGAGTAAGATTAACTTGAGACACGCAATCAGCTATGATGGAGTCATGATACAGAGCTGGGTGGTCACCCGTGAGACGAAGGTCACCCCCAAGCTGTTGACAGCAAAAGGAGCTCCTCTGAGCTACCGGAAGGACTGTGTGGTCTCGATGACGACTGGACTCTGCCATCATCATCGGTGAATACCCCCAATAACCAGCTGCAGAGGGCTCTAGCGTATAAAAATGCAAACAGCGCGCCCATGAAAGCATATTTTGTAGAAGTAGTTAAGCGTATTACTTTTCTTCTACTGGATCAGCAATGAAAAGATCATACAACAAAGAAATTTGTGTACTAATCAATAGCATCAAAAATAAAAAAATCATAAAATGACAGCATTAAGAAAAGTGAAAGATGTAGCACACGTAGAATGCTCTTGTGAAGATATACAGCCTACCTAAAATCCATAACCCTAGCCAAGAGTGCTATTTAAATTCTAGAGTTGTCAATATTTATTCACAGGAAAACATGTAATGTATTGGCTTTTTAGAAACAGTGCACTAATCCTAGGTTTGCCTAACCTAAGATTTTTTATAATACAGAAAAAAGTGTGAATCTTGGGGCTCAGTCGGTTAATGTCTGACTTTGGCTCAGGTCATGATACTGGGGTCCTGGGATCGAGTCCCACATGGGGCTCCCTGCTTAGTGCGGAGCCTGCCTCTCTCCCTCCCTCTGCCCCTCCCTGTGCTTGTGCACTCTCTCTCAAATAAATAAATAAAGTCTCAAAAAACATAATACGAACCTTGCTGCATTCCATACTTCCAGGCGGGACGCCAGGAAGGCTACGTGGAGGGAGCCTGGACGCGGTGCCATGTGGCGGCCTGGCTGCCGGTTTCACACAGTAAGAAAACGATCTTCGTAATAAGCTCATACTGCAGATTTCGCAGTCCCCCCGAAATAACTACTTAAATGTTTTTAGTTCTACATCTATGCCCACTAAAGCAATTCTTACATGCATTAACAGGCAAGTTTTACTGGAATATCAATGGAATTCTAACATTTTAAAAAGGAAATTAATGAGTCCAATATTTAGAATTAGAAGGAGATGCCTATGGTGTTTATTAAATATTGGATTTATATTGAAAATAATATTTGCTTTTTTATTTATTCTTCCTCAAAAGTGTATTTCTTATTTAACTTCTGTTTTTGTAGAATTGTATACTCTCTACTGTAAATTTTGTACTATCTCTACCATAGAAACAGCATTAAAATTTACTCTTAAGAATCTTTTTTCATAAATAAATAATACGAATCTGGTGGTTAATATACCCTAGCAGTTTAATCGTGCATTTGGCATCTCCGCCAGAACATTTGGAAGAACAAATTATAAATGAGATTTTTAAGAAATTTAGGCATGAGCAGATTTTTGCTGTTTTTCACTATTTTAAATGACAGATTTAGTTATTTTAATGCAATTTTAAAAGCAAAGAGAGTAATCGTTAAGATTTGAGTCAGAATGAGATTCCTTCCAACATGTTATGTAAGATCTCATGAGATTAAAGAAGTTTCCAATATTTATGGAAAACGTAGAGATTAGGCCTCCTTTCTATTATCCAGCCCTTGAGTTACCCAGAGGTCACTAGGTTAACGACAGATGGCTCTTCCAAAGCATTTGTAGAGCTCAAAGACAAAGCTCAGAAAAGCAGGTGAGTGTAGTTTTTATCTTGGTCCTGCATTGAACAAGAATGCCATGTAACAAAATGATCCTAAAAAAAAAATAAACAGAAAGGAAAAATGGTTGCCTCCATCCCGTGACTACATAATGCTGCCGTTTTATTTTCAGAGTAAATAAATCAGCACAAAAGTATTTCTTTGAAGCCTTTGGTTTTCTTTCAACCGTAAAGGTTCCATTCAGTGAGTTCCTGGCTTCTCTCCACTGTGGGAACTCAGGCAGTATCCTCTAGGTAGGTTCTCCCTTTCAACTCGAGGACCTGGGAACATTTCCTTCCTGAAACTGGCCCACGATGGGACCTCTGTGGATGGGAACCCTCCGTGGGAGAGCATCATCACCCTAAGGGTTTGGGTCCATGGGATGTAGTTCCATTTGATTCTCTCAACAGAACTTTCGCAACATGAGTCAATAAAAGACATGACAGTATCTCTCTGCCCGCCGTGCCCGGTGACACTGGGCCTCTTTCAGTTGTTAGAAGCAGGACGTGGCAGCCGATGTGGCTTTCTCTGGTGAGAGGCGATCTCATGAGACTAGAGGCTAGAAGACAAAACAAAGGTCCATTTCCAGGTCAGAGAAGCACTGTAAGAACGCTGCCCACGGGACTGTTCTCCCAGCATGAAGAACTATGTAGGAAGTTCAGAAAATGAAGTGTGTTGGGGTTTGTATGGAGTAGCAGGAAAAGCTTTGGAATCACATGGGCCGCTGTGTGAATGCCCCGGTTACCGCTTAGTAGCAGCATAACGTTGGGTAAGTGACTTACCTTCTCTGAGGTTCTCTTTCCTAATATGTAAATTGTGAGTGTTAATATCTAGTTTATGCAGTCTGGAGGGAGCCTTTTGCTTTGGAGTTATTTTTGGACCTAGAGTCAAGGCTTCTAGCTTCGGACTCAGAGCAGCTGCCCCAACCGTTCTGCGTGCCGGGTGGGGAAGTCCGGCATTTACCATCCTTTTCTCGCTGGGTAGTGGGTGGGGGAACGCCTCCCTCTGGCCCTTCTCATCAGCATAGAGACTTTACTAGGGATCCCTAATTGCCAGTTGCGATAAAAATTCAAAATGGCCCCTGGAACTTTCCTTGTGTGGTGTGTCTTGAGAACCTGGACGCAGGGGCTGGAGAGTAGGATATCTGGCAGATTTGGGGGGTTTTGTTCAGTGCTCCCAGCACTGCCCTCTCCTTTGCCCCCACCGCACTGAAACCTAGCCCATCACCACTGTATGCCCCTGGGCCAGCTCAAACCAGTGTGCGTTCGAGAATTCAATGAACTCGAATACCCTTTGAAACAGCACCCCAGTCACCGTTGGCTACATGGATCTCCCTAAATTCTCTGCCCTACAGAGAATATCATCTAAAAAGAAGATTCTTGTGTTCTGACCCCATCTCTCCCCACTGGGTGCAACGCTTTAGAGGGGCTTGTTTGCCACACGCGCTGCTGTGCTCTGCGCTCAGAGAACGTCTTCAGGAACTGGCCTGGACGTAGACCTTTTGGAGGAATGAACGAGTGTGTTTACTAAGCCAGGGACCAGTCTTGATTAACTTTTCCTCCCACGCGGGTTTACACCTGACTCATTCTTCTGTGCTATTCCTGGCAATCAAATTAAGATGTAGCATTCTAAAGATACTTCAAACACATTTCTGATGCCATGCTTGTAGAGCTTTGATGATGAAACGTACTATTGATTTCACTTTTAAGTCCTCAGTTCATGCTTTGGGCTTTGTGATAGACACTACGGCTCATAAGCTTAGGGACCATTTGAAGACACAAAATATCTGAGTGTGTGTGTGTGTGTGGATGTGAGAGAGAGAGAGAGAGAGAAAGAGAGAGATAGTGGGAGGTTATAAGAACATTAGATCATTGATTTTATTTTCTTCTTAACTCTATCAATTCCTCTGTGAATCACAGTGACATTTATACTGGCTTTCTCACAATAAAGTTGGGAGGATATGTGTTTATAAACTGAGCTCCAGAAATATCACTAAGGAAAAAAAAAACTTTCATTTAGAACAATAACCTTTAGCATAAAAAATTATCACAAACTTCCAATAAATAGTGGGTCGGGAAAATAAATACATAATAAAGTTTTTTGTATATTTTTTGTAGTTCCAAATTCTTGGATTTTCTTTTTTTTTTTTTTAAAGATTTTATTTTATTTATTTTAACAGAGAGAGAACACAAGCAGGCAGAGAGGCAGGCAGAGGCAGAGAGAGGAGCAGGCTCCCTGCCGAGCAAGGAGCCCAATGTGGGACTCAATCCCAGGATGCTGGGATCATGACCTGAGCCGAAGGCAGCTGCTTAACCAACTGAGTTACCCAGGCGTCCCAGGATTTTCAATTCTTATTGTTCTTTATGTACTTAAGAAAAATGTTCCTTTTATTTCATTCATGCCATCCTTTTGAAACTTCTTTTTGTGCATATTTTATAATGTGTACACCAGTATTGCAATATACCTGTGTGTAACTTACCAATAAATAAACCTGAATGGAATGCTTGCTCAAAAGGACATTTTAAAAAACTTTTTAAGTTTATTTATCTTTAAATAATTTCTATGCCTGGTGTGGGGCTTGAACTCATGACCCTGAGAGCAAGAGTAATATGCTCTTCTGACTGAGCCAGCCAGGCCCCCCTGAAGTTTTTATTTAAATTCCAGAGTAGTTAACATGCACCGTAGTATTAGTTTCAGGTGTACAATGTAGTGATTCAGCACTTACATGCAATACTCAGTACTCATCACAACAGTGCTCTCCATCCCCATCACCTATTTCCGCCCTTCCCCCCACCCACCTCCCCTCTGGTAACCCTCAGTTTGTTCTCTATAGTTAAGAGCTTATTTCTTGGTTTGCGTATCTCTTTTTCTCTTTTTGCGCGACCCCTTTCTCATTTGCTTTGTTTCTTAAATTCCTCAGTATGAGTGAAATCATGGTATTTCTTTCTCAGACTGACTTATTTCACTTAGCATAATACTCTTTAGCTCCATCCATGTCCTTGCAAATGGCAAGATTTCATTCTTTTTTATGGCTGAATAATAGTCCATCATATATATAATGTGTGTATATATATATGCATCCTACTTGTCCATTTATTAACTGATGGACACATGGGCTATTTCCATAATTTGGCTGTTGGAGACAATGCTGTTATAAACATAGGGGTGCATGTATGCCGTTGAATTAGTGTTTTCGTATTCTTGGGTAAATGCATTTGTGTAAATACATAAATCCAGCACAATTGCTAGATCATAGAGTAATTTTTTAACTTTTTGAGGAGCCTGCATACTGTTTTCCACAGCGGCTGCACCAGTTTGCATTCCCACCAACAGCACAACAGAGTCCCCTCTCTCTACATCCGCACCAACACCTGTTATTTCTTGTGTTGTTGATTTTAGCCGTCTGAGAGCTGTGAAGTGATATCTCATTGTGGTTTCAATTGGTATTTCCCTGATGATGAGTGATGTTGAGAATCTTTTCATGTGTCTGTTGGCCGTCTGTATGTCTTCTTTGGAAAAAGGTCTGTTCATGTCTTCTTCCCATTTTTAAATTGGATTATTTAGTTTTTGGGTGTTGAGTTTTATAAGTTCTTTATATATTTTGGATACTAACCTTTCATCAGATAGGTTATTTGCAAATATCTTCTCCCATTTTGTAGGTTGCCTTTTGGATTGTTGATTGTGTCCTTTGCAGAGCTGATGCTTTTTGTGTTGATGAAGTCCTATTAGTTTGTTTTTGCTTTTTTCCCCTGGCCTCTGGAGACATGTCTAGAAAAATGTTGCTATGGCTGAATCTCTCTTATGGTTAAAGGTCTCACATTTAGGAATTTAACCCATTTGAGTTCATTTTTGTGTATGGTGTAAGAAAATGGTCCCATTTGATTTTTCTGCATGTAGCTGTCCAGTTTATCCAAAGCCATTTGTTGAAGAGGCTGTCTTCAAATGGACATTTTAATAACATTCCTGATCACAAACGCAGGGTAAAGGCACTTATATCACCTAGAAAAGACATGCCTTCTGCCCTGGAGAAATAATTTAATGTAATATTATCATACTTACATATTCTTTATTTATTTGAGGGTAATTTTTTTTTAATATTTTATTTATTTATTTGACAGAGAGGGAGTCACAAGTAGGCAGAGGCAGGCAGAGAGAGAAGTGGAAGCAGGCTCCCCGCTGAGCAGAGAGCCCAATGTGGGACTCGATCCCAGAACTCTGAGATCACGACCCAAGCCGAAGGCAGAGGCCCCAACCCACTGAGCCACCCAGGTGCCCCTATTTGAGGGTAATTTTATCCAGTATGTGTCTGCTACAGAGCAAACATTATCCCACAAAAAAGATTTAGTTTGGGTTTAGAACTCTAAAATCATACCTTAGACTTTGACTAGTATCTCGGTATAATCTGTATCTGTCTTCTTTTTCTTTTTTTAAAGATTTTTTTTTTAATTTATTTGAGATAGGGAGGGAGAGAGAGAGTGGGGGAGGAGCATCAGGAGAGGGACAAGCAGATTCTGCACTGAATGCAGAGCCCAACATGGAGCTTGACCCCACGACCCTGAGCTCACAATCTGAGCCAAAATCAGGAGTCGGACGCCTAACAAACCGACCCACCCAGGCGCTCCGGTGCTCCTGTCGGTGTCCTCATCTCTCTCTGTCCCTCTCGTACACACAGCATGCAGATGGACTGGGGAGGAGCACAGGGCAGGAATGGCAGTTAGGACAGTCTCCTGGGTGCCAGGATAACAGTAGGTACAGAATATTCTAGAAGCACCGAGGTTGCTTAGTGCAGCCTAAAGTGTGAAAGGGAATTGCCAGAAGAATGGACTGAGACCGAGAACCCACTTCTCAAAAGCAGTAGTGGAGTTTCTGGTATTTTCATTTTGTGGCAAGAACACAGGCCGTAAGAGAATAGGTGAAAATATTTAATTCATGTAACTTTTATTTGCAGATTTAAAAAAAAAACAAACCTTAGAGGTTTGTTTGTTTTTTTGTTTTTGTTTTGTTTTTGTTCCTTTACTAGAGTTTAATTTATTTAAGTCAGGCAAATATTTAATGCTTGAGAGTCACCAGGAAATAGTTATCAAATATTTATATGCGTACTGCCTCTTCGTGGGACACATTTTAAAATCAGGATTTAGTCAGGAGATTAAAGTACTGCTTCACAGGGGTGCCTGGGTGGCTCGGTTGATTAGGCATCTGCCTTCGGTCAGGTCATGATCCTAGGTTCCTGGGATCGAGTCCTACATCGGG
Source organism: Nasua narica (assembly GCA_028533885.1). Lineage (NCBI taxonomy): Eukaryota > Metazoa > Chordata > Mammalia > Carnivora > Procyonidae > Nasua > Nasua narica. Next base: position 4,866,151 of record CM052802.1, read on the forward strand.
CTCTCTGCTCAGCAGGGAACTTGCTTCTCCCTCTTCCCCTGCTCTTTCTCTCTCTCTGTAAAATACATAAGTAAAATCTTTAAAAAAAATAAAGTAGTAACTTATAGACATTGTTTTCCCCAGTGTTGTATAGAACTTGTTATTCTCAATAACACAGGGAACTATTTCTTTTTTACTTATCTTTATATAAAATTTTAAGATACTTTTTGAGAAACTTTTGCACCTCGAACTTATTTTTTATAAAAGTAAGAAAAATTGAGTAAAATTCAAGTTTGTATTTCTTTTTTAAAAATTTTTAAATATTTATATATTTATTTGAGAGAGAGAGAGAGCAGAGCAAGCCACAGGAGCTGGAGGTGGGGCAGCGAGAGAGGAAGAAGCAGCCTCCCTGCTAAGCAGGGAACCCACCATGGGACTTGATCCTAAGACCCTGGGATCACGACCTGAGCCGAAGTCAGACACTTAACCAACTGAGCCACCCAGGCACCCCTCAAGTTTGTTTTTAAAAGATAAGAAAAATAATTTCCTTCTTTTCAGAAAACAAGATACCTTTTTCCAAAGAATTCTATGAAAGACAAAAAGGCAGGGATGGGGCTCCAGGAAGAAAGCAAGAAACAAGTTCTCCCTCCCTCCCCATCATGTCTGCATGAAGCTCGGTAATGAGCAGAGGAAGGCTGGTGCCTTTGTCTGTCTTGTGAAGATGAGAAAGGGGGAGTGGTGGAAGAACCTGCTAGAAAAGTGTGCAGTAGAGTTCCTTACACAGTGTGGTGTCACATTTGATGTTTGGGTTGAGTTAAATCTCACAGATGTTCTCCTCCTCAGGATAACAGGGCTTACCAAAAAGAGCAGTAAAAAGTTACTGCAATTAGCTCTATAAGCCATTAGTGATATTATCAGGCTTGATGGTTATTAATAAGCAATAGAGAAGGATTTTTTTTGTGCTTCTGTTTATGTATGCTTGTCCTTTTTATTACTGGAATTTCTTGCTAATATAAAAGTTGTTAAATGGTTATCTTTTTGCTTAATGACATGGAGGGGAGATTCACGTTGCGAGTAACTGGTGGGTTTCTATAATCTCAGAGAAGTGGCACGCAAAGCTATTGGCATCGAAGGTTAGAACTGTCATTTATTATTCAGTTCTGGAGGGGAAGGCAGAGCTAATCCATATCTCACTTTCAGGTGAGTTCCATGAGCATCTCCGGGGGCGTTTCAGTCATTTCCCAGACAATTAGCATGGACTGTGCCTTCTTATTACGGAGACAGGCTAGGCTGAAGGAACTACATTCCGGGGGGGTGGGGGTGCGGGAATTGCATGTCCAGAAGGATTTATGACCTCACTGTGATAGATACATGGATGCCATGGTGATAACATTGGAACCAAAGTAGTGGAAAAGAGGGGAAGGCCTAGTGTTTTAGTGGAAAAGGGTGACTTCACAGGTATTCAGTGTTGTAATCCTGTCTCCAATACCTACTCTACTTTTCTTTTTTTTTTTTTAAAGATTTTATTTATTTATTTGTTAGGGAAAGAGAGTGAGAGAGAGCATGAGAAGGGAGAAGGTCAGAAGTGAGAAGCGGATTCCCCTTGGAGCTGGGAGCCCGATGTGGGACTCGATCCCGGGTCTCCGGGATCATGACCTGAGCCGAAGGAAGTTGCTCAACAAACTGAACCACCCAGGCGCCCCCTACTCTACTTTTCTAAACAGATTTGTTCTCTGAGCCTCATTCTTCTCATCTGTGAAATGGGGGAAAAATGATACCTACCACACAGGGTAGTTTTAAGAAATGAAGCATGTCACATCTTTTATATCTCCCCTGTGTTTCCATAATTATTTCTTCAGGAAACGTATGTAATTGGATTTCCTTTCCTTGTTAACAGTTGTCCTTTTATAAGATAATGTTGGTTCACCTGATTTTAAGGATTCACCTGTTTTGGCTGATGTAGATGGTCAGTTGTTAGCATCAGTAGCTACCTGTTTGTCACCTGACCTTATTTATAACTCTAAAAAGTGGGGAAAATGTTTTTAATTATAGGCTAAAATAAAAATGCACTATTTATTCTAAAAATTATTCTAAATTAAAATCTTTAAAATATTGTCACTTTTTCAGAAGGTAGATATCCCGGGCTCTTTGACCAGTAAGACCCTAAGCATGACACAGAGCTCCGGGAGGTCCCCAGGTGTGTCTCCTTATAGATCTTCTGTTTCTGCTGTGTTGTGAGGTACAAATGAAAAACCTCTGTTGATGAAATTGGTGAGTTATCATCCGGGTCTCTATCTGAAGTCTCCTAATGTCTTGTTGAAAATTGCACTGTGGATGAATTATCAGTGTAGAAAAGCAGTGGACTGCTGGGTCCATACTTCCTTCCATCCGGCTGCTTGTTAGCATTGTAGTTCTGACTACAATAAAACCTCAAAAGGATAAGAACAGGAGTGCTTCATGGTAGAAAACAGATCCTTTTTAGCTAAGGCATATGGGGCCATAGGGGTGGGAGCCTCTATCATGGTCTTCTTGTGAGAGGATTGTGGTTCATGATACTTAAGGATCACTTATATACAATAGGAATATGATGAATAGAAACACTTCTTTTGTTCCACAGATGGGATTTTAAGTTGCTGTGATTATAGTGGGTGTATAAGTGGATGTAATTATGTTACAAGCAAGTTCACTTTGGAGGTAGCAGTGAATTGCTTACTGCAAGTATCACTCAGAGAGGTATAGTATAAGTTAATAGCTGCCAGTTAATCCAAAAACTGGGAATTAAGGAAAATTAGAACATAGAAGAAATTGTGAAAAATTGTCTACATTATTGAGAGGGAGGAGGCAACAACAGCTACAGAAATATAATTGAACAGGAGAGTGATTGCCACTTACTGCTGCTCCTTATGAGCATGGGTGGGGGATGGGGAGTAAGACGAACCTCAGGAAACAGGAGGAAATATTTCCCCAAGGAGGCGATGCCCAAACACTTGTCTGCCAAAGGAAGTGGGGTGAGCGAGGCTGGGGGAGGGTGAGGAGGGCCTGGAGGCGGGGACTCAAAGATGCTGTCAGTACAGGAGAGTCTAGAGACCCAGTGGGCTTCTCCAGACCTGGGAGGAGGTGGGGAGAACCGTGGACCTCTGCTCCTCCTACAGGTCATCCAGAACCACGGGGTCGTTCTGGTTGCCGGGGGCTCACAGTTGGCTAGTGCAGCACCTCTGAGAAAGGAGGCTTCTGCAGGTGGCCCGGGAAGACTGCCCACGGGCGTGGTGCCACAGACTCGTAAACACGTCCCTTACCTCCCTGTGTGATAAATGTCTTGTTTCTAATACCTCCCTATGCACCGAGGGTAATGTGCTCTGTTATTGACGAATGAAAACAATGCTGCAAGGGAGATTTTATCACCCTTATTTTGCGGTAGAGACAGGCTCGGGCTCAGAGAAGTGTACTCCTTAAGGTGGATGTCCGGCAAGTGATGGAGCCAGGATTTCAGCTAGTGCATTTAACTCCACGGTCACTGCCCTTGCGGCTGCCCTGTACTACCTCTTCTGGGGTTCTGTGCAAAACAGATTGGGTTTTTGGAAGTAGCTTTAGTGACAGGAGCAAAAAGTACCCTGGAAAATAGGAAGTGGGAAGCCTGGGAGTAGGTCATGGTGAGAGATCCTGGCTCTGTTGATGATGATACCTCCATGCTTCCAGCCAATTGGTAGACCATCAACTTGAAGGCAAGAGTGGAGGGAGGGAGGGGACCCTGGGTGGCTCAGCGGGTTAAAGCCTCTGCCTTCGGCTCAGGTCATGATCTTAGGGTCCTGGGATCGAGCCCCACATCGGGCTCTCTGCTCAGCAGGGAGCCAGCCTGCTTCCCCCTCTCTCTGCGTGCCTCTCTGCCTACTTGTGATCTCTCTCTCTCTGTTAAGTAAATAAATAAAATGTTTTAAAAAAACGTCTAAAAAAAAAGAGCGGAGGGAGGGAGACTCATTAGGAGGTGATTGTGACCCCTGGCAGAGGTGCAGAGGAGCACCGAGATATTCAGCACCCGTGGAGAGAAGGGCAGGCCCAGCAATGTTTAGGAGTCAGACTCACCAGCTTGGGTGTCGTGGATTGAAGGAGAGAGGGTGTGGGGAAGACGAGAAGGGGGAGAAACGAGATGTGAGCCGGACAGGGAGGGTGGGAAGAGTGGATGGGGCATCTAAGGGTATATCTGAGTAGAATTGTGTGGTGGGGGGCATGTGGGAGGCTCACCTACAAGAAGACAGGGGACAAAGTGTTTTCTACCCTGGGCCTTGATTTTGCTTACCTGTGTTTGAAACTTATTACTAAATGTATCCCTTGCTTTTCCTAAGTGAACAATGAATATTGGCTTTTCTCTCTGATAATACTGATACTCCTGTATTCAGAATTTTGGGCTTCTTAGAGAAATTTCTCCTGTAAACTGATGACATGTCATATTATAATGTTATCATTATCCCTTATTTTGAATTTACTTGCCCTAATAAACCACATGGTTTATTACACAAAATGCCAAATTACATATTCTATTAGATGAAATATTAAAATTGAGTATGCCCGATAAAGTGCAGAATATGGCAACATAATTTTAGAAGACGTTGCGTTCCAGTACAATGTACTAGTGGGTATCTTGTACTCTATTTATCTCTGGATATTGAATTGTTTTGACAGCTGTATGCACAAGTGAGTCCTGCAGGGTTTCTGTTTAAATTAAAGCTCCCAGACGTTGTCTCCCTCAGACTGGAACAACAAGTTCACTTCGGAATTAAGCTCCTCTGCTCAAGCTCGTTAATCGGAAGGTCTGGCCACCTAAGGAGGTCTTACATAAGCATGGTTTTTGAAGTGCCTGCAAATTCATTACCCCCTCAGACGGTACTGCAGCAATCGGAATGGAAGGTAATGTGGGACTCTGCTCGGAGCCTCCTGAGAACCCGGAAGGGGAGCCCTTTAGGGGAACTGTTAGCTGTGCAGGCTGGTTGGGGGTGGCCTGCAGGAAAGGCCTTCCTGGCTGAGGAGGGGAGGAGGAGGACAGGGATCAGACTGGTCTTGGAGAGGAGAGTCAAAGGGATTAGCCTGACCCTGAGCAGAAGATTTATTTAGGGACTCCAAGTAAGTAAGATAGTCGAATTAGTATTTATTTAGCTTTGAGGGGTAGAGAAAGAGAAGTCACACCAAATATCCTTCCCTATCCCTGATAATCTCCTTAAAGCATACAGAAAGTAGGGAATGTAATTGCTGAGTACAGGTAAGCCTCCAATCCCTTCCAGGGCCCTTCGACAGCATGATAGATTGAGGACTCCTGCTCATGGTTAGAGGAACCATATGGGAGACAGAATTTTAGGAATCCTGCAGTCAGAAGAAACTTTGGAAGTGGTACCACCAGCTGTCTTCAGAGCTTGCTGATCTAATGGCTTTCGAATTTATAATTTTTTAAACACCATGTGGTCAAGCAAAACTAGGCCAAACCTACCCAAAGACCCCCATAGTTAGACTTCTGAGAGAAATGTGAGGAAGACATCTACCTGGTTAGAAATTTGTCAGAAGGAGAGAGGGGGACAGAGAACAAAGAGCTACGATTTATTTAGATTACCTAGATAAATGTCCTGTCAGCTTTGTCCTGGAGACTTGGAACGCGGGTCCTCGCATGTTCCCTGCACGTCTGCTTCCTGCTATGCCTCCATGGAATCAATAGGGTCTCCTCCGGGTTTGGCCGCGTGTGCCTTGTAGCGACAGCCGCGCGGCTCCCTCCAGCTCCTACCTGGGTGCGCTTCTGAGGAACCGTCAAAGAGTGACCCTGAGAGGCTCCTCCAAGTTGAGGCTCTGGGAAGCCTCACATGGTCAAGTACCTACAGTTTTACAAGCAGACCCTTCCCTCGGCCTGTTCTGCTGCTTGCTTCTTGTAATCAAACCGGAGCCCCTGTAACAGGTCGAAAGAAGACCATGCAACGCAAACAGCCTTGTGCGTGGGCCCGGTAACCAGCCTCGCTTACCGATCTTATTATCCTGAAATAACGAGACTAATTATAGCAGATGAAAGCTTGAGTAATCCTGTCTGAAAATAAACTAGGTTAATAGGACTGGGAAATTCCTCCTGCTGCTGATGTTCGCTCTTGCTGCAAATAAGCTTCCGCCGCTCGTCGGTGTTCGGGCCCCCGGAGGCCCACCTCGTGGGCCCCTAAGCGCGCCCACCTGCTTCTCCACTGTTCACTAGTTGCCACGAAGTTGAACACAGTCTCCTCCGTGATGGTTGTTCTGCTGCTTCCCCTGATGATCTTGGGTGAGACTGATTATTGGGCTCAGGAAAACAGAGACAGAAAGCTTCCCTGACAAACCAAATGGACCTTTTCACTCAAAAATGGACTGGCGGATCCATTACAGCTCTTTCTTGTTTCCCTTCTAATTTCCACCTCTTTCCTGGCCTTTCAGTCCACAAGTAGGGAAAGCAAAACCAAAACACTACAGGTAGGCCATCCGTTACTTCCTCTCCCTTCTGTCACTTTCCTTGTCTCCGAACACGTGATCAGGGAGCCTGGAATGTGTGCCGGGCTCTGCCCATTGTGAGTAACCGAACCAAATGGATCCTGTCTCTTGAGAGTTTCAGCTAGGGGCAGAGAGACTTTCAGCCTGCACCTGGGGAGGCTGAAGAAGTAGAGATGGGGAGTGGCCCCCATGGGGACCCTCAAGTGGAGAGCAAAGAACATCGGCTTCCTGGGCTAGAACCCACGCTCGTCGCGTGTCGTTCTGGCCTGGGACCTGAAGTGACCACCCCAGTCATCTCTAATTATCCGGAACCCGGACACATCTTCCATGTTTATCAAAAATTCAGGAAAAGCCCGAGTAGCCTACTGTGATACAGACTTCGATTCGAGTGTCAGTTAAGCTGAATTACAAGGAGCTGAAATGAACTTCGTTGCCTTGGAGGGGAGGTGGTTCCCAGTAGGGATGCTCAGGGAAATGAGGAAGAAGGGAACCGCGCTCCCCCTGCTCACTTCCTGCTAGGATCTATGTAGGGCTGGAACATCGCTGTTCACTATTTAGGACCATCTTGGCTTTGGTGGCTCCCTCCAGAAGCTCATGACTTGGGTTTCACCGTCTCCACTTCCCTGCCTGAACTTCACTTTACACCTCCTGTCTCCTTCCTCTCCTCTCTGACCTCATGGTCTTCCCCTGTTGTGCGTGTGTGTGTGTGTGTGTGTGTGTGTGGTCTCTGTCCCCCTCGCTCTCTCTGTCCATTTCTCCATTTCTGCACTACATTGCTTGTCTTATGTGTTCAAGTGAAGCTCAGATTCTTTGGTGTAGTAACTCTCTGTGAAGTGCCCTTGATGGGCAGGGCTCTAAGTCCCAGGCTGCCTTTGACTCAAGGTGAATTAGTCTAAGCAGTGTGCCAAGGAGAGTGGAGTCCTCCGTATGAAGAGTGATCAAAATGCAGGGCAGGAAGGCGCTGTGCCACTTTTTAGAGAGCGCGGGGGCATGCGTGTGGCAGGGAGGACAGCATTCAGTCTGGGTCCACTGGGACATCAGGATCTGTATCTACGTGTACTTTCTATAAAGGGAGCTTGGCCTGGAGAGCCTGGCTTCAATCTCTCCTAAACTCCTCCTCCTCCTTTTTTCAGATCCCAACAAGGATTCCTAATTCACTGAAGTAAAACCATTACACATTTTAGCTTCTAAGTTCTTAAGTTAAAAAAAAAATCGGTTGCCAATATTAGAAAAACAAAAAGTAACGGGGATTCTGGTCAATGCTTAAGAGGGGGTCAGTGATATCAGGTAAGAAAGGTCCCAAAAGCGCTATTTATCGACACACAACGAGGAGATGCGTTGTCTGAGAACCACGGTTTATTTACTGAGCCAACACACAGAAATGCTGGCTACTTATTAGCCAATAAGCTGTAAGCTTTCCCAGTGGCTACATTCACTCTTGGTTACCCAGCCAGGGTTTTCTATAAAGAAAACTAATCTTGCAGTGAAATTATACATGAAAGTTCAATGAAAGTAGCTATTACATCACTACTTATACATGGTTTAACCACTCGAACCATTATTTTTTCAAATTATAGTGTTATTTCAAAAATGTTACAGTGTTATTTCAAAATATACTGTTATTCAAGTCTCATTGGCTGTCACTGAATAAACATACTTTCTCCTGGTTGTTAGTCTCTCAGGATCTATTATTTATGTCTATTGATAGATAAGGAAATTGACCTGGGGTAGGAAAAAAACAAAACCTAAAAAACCCCCTAAATTTCTGATAAAAACATATGATTTACAAAGGGATAATTCCTTACTCCTGTAATAGTTAGTAGCCAAATAAACAAAATTAGCATACTGAGAGACTCTTTGGTTTAACATCGTATTTGTGCCGCTCAGATTTCTTGCTTCTTTCTAACATTATTCTTTCAAACAGTGTGATGAAAGAAAAATCACGGGCTTTAGTGTCAGCCAGACCAGATTTCAAATTCCCCTTCCAAAACCTTTTTTGAACGTGATTTTTATTCTTATAAACAAGGATAATGATATTTTACAGAGTTGTGAGGATTAAATGTGTAACATATGTGAGTGAACTCAGCCCAATGAATGGAACACAGGGGGCACTCAAAAAACGAGTGTCCCAGAGTCTACAGGGACAAGTTTCTCGACGTTTGCGGATGTCTCTGGCCTAGAGGCTTGCATGCAAATAGGAAATTAAGAAATAATGAACCACTCGCAGAGTCACAACCACTTGGCGCTGGCTGCAGCCAAATCTGTAGCCAAAGATTTTCACTGGCTGCAAAAGATGTGAAATCTGTCATCGTAGTTTCTTCTCATAGCTGTGCTAGGTCAATAAACTGAAGGACAGAACGGAGGAAAACAAATGAAGGAAGTCGGCATGTCCTTCACGGGGGCAGCCCGAAGACTGCAGTCTGTCCCAGCATTTTTCCAGGCAGCAGGGGGTTGGGGGGGGGGCGTCTGACAGCACCGGCATCCTTGAAGGGCTTTATGGGCACAGGATTAAGGCCCCCATCGGGAAAGTGCTGGAACAAAACACTCCACAGCATCCATCATGCCCTATGCCTTATTCATGTCTGCATGCCAGCAAGCTCCCTTGTTTAGAAGTGGGGGGTCTCTGGAGCCTGTGGAGGTGCCATGTTGGAGGGAGGGAGGGAGGGAGGGACAGCTTTGAAGAAGGGAAAGTGAACAAATTCTACGGGCACACTGAAGCTCAGTCACCTCCCCTGTTGGCAGCACTAGAAGCAGAGTGACGGGCACAGCATCACAGAGGGGAGGCTACCCGGGCAGTGTGCCCAGTACCGGGCAGAAGGGGTGCCCCCAGGAAGACTGGCTGAGTTCAGCTGAGTGCTTACTGCGTCCCCGGTGACCCGTGAACCGGGTGCTTGACCTGGTCTGCACAGCAGCCTGTGATGTAAGAAATAGCATAGTATTTTCACAAATGAGGACAGTGAGGTCGGAGAGGCTAAGTAACTGGTATCGAGGGTCGACCATGCGTCGGGGAGAGAGCCGGGGTCCAGATCCCCCCATTCCGAGGCCAGCAGTGAGCTACAGCAGCTCTCGCACGGGGAGTCCCGGATGTGCTGGCAGTCAGAACTCACAAAGCTGCCCGAAACGGGCTCAGCGTCACCAAGGGACACGGGTGATTAGCGGCACCTGGTCACCACACTGCTTCCTAACGAGGCTGGTGCCCGTTACCTGCAGGGTGGGGGTTTGTTGAGTGAGCATTTGGGTTCAGGCCCGGAGCTGAACTGCTGGAAATCATACGGGAGCGCTTCGCAGTGTCCCTTCTTGTCTCAGCCATCCCCAGGAAGCACTCTGTCTCTCCCAGGAGCGAATGTCGAGCAAATGGGTTGAAAGCACACCAAGTGATTATGTCGCCCTGAGCATGAAATGACTCCCCTTCCCTGGATGGCCATCTGTGTTGGTCTGGCAGTGACCTGGGTCAGGAAGTCTGATGACTAGTCATGGCTGTTGGGCCAAGAGCACTCATGATCCGGAGGAGAAGCCCATGTACGGAGAGTACCCATTAGGCTCGTAAGTTCAGAGCGGCCGGGTTCCGTGCTCAGAAGCATTTGCTCAATGACCCCCACGAGCCAGGCTTTTGGTTTCAGTATCATTCACTAAATGATTTTTCCCGAGACAAGCAGTCCTATAGGACTCTTTGTGAACTACTAATATTCCAAATAGCTGCCATTAGTATGCCGAAACATGTAACATCTATTCTGGAGATGCTGATAACTCAATTAGTGGCTATAATTATATTCATTTATACTGCTTTTGATAGGTTGGAGAGAGAAATGTTGTATAGAATGAGTAAAAGCACATTTTACTTTGGCTCTGACACTAGCTTTCTCTTTTATATTTTTATTTCTGCAAGTAGTCTAAATTCACCTGCTTCTCTCCCACCCTCAAAAAAAAATTTACAGTGACCCTTATGTTATCCAAATGGGTAAGTACTAAGAAGCACCTTTCAGCATTTTCCATCTTGTAGTGGAATGTAGTTTAGGAAACTGAAATTGTGTTCTAGACCCCAAGCCAATGTAATAAACAATGATAGAAACAATGATATCTAATGATAGATATTTTTAAAATGTTTGGTTTCTTAATCCCATGTTCTAACCATTCACTTTTAGTTTATATTTAAATTTAAAAATTATCCCCATTTTCGATCTTCCTCTATTAAAATGACAGCACCCTGAGTCTGGAAAGGTCAACAAGATGCATCGCTAGGAGAGGCAGCATCCAGACATCATGTCAGTTTAAATTCCCTTGTCACAAAAGATCATTCCTAACAGCAGAAAAACAAACAAACAAAAAAGCAAAAACAACAACAACAAAAAAACCAAGCATGGGAACAAGAGATTCAGTCAAGAGCTAAAGATCATCTCAAAAGAAAGGAAAGAAATAGACAAAATATTCCAATTCTACTGAAATTTGTTGTTAAAGTTTTTCTAAGGAGAGGGAAGCCTTCTTAATAGATGAAATATTTGTTTCTGTTTTATGTGTTACAATCCCAAAAGAGTAGGTGGTCATTTGATGAGAAAGAGAGAGGCCTGGGCTATGTTTATTCATTATGAATGTCAAAGAGGAGGCTACATGATTAGGAAGCTTTCACTTTGAAGTCCCTACACCAACTGACCTAAATAACAGTATGTATGTATTTTCTCCTATAACGACGGGACCTGGGATAGGGCATCTCCAAGGTCAGTTAACTCAGTGTCTCAAGGTCTTCCTGCCCTCTGAGCTTCTATTCAAAATACAGACAGGTTTTCTAGGAGCAGAGAGATTATTTCCCAGTTGCTATGGAAGAGAAGGGAAGTTTACTTAAATATCAAGTTTCCTGTTGTATGTTTCTCAGTTCCTGAATGTTGATATGTGTCGGTTATCTCTATCCTGGGGCGCTGAAGGTGGGAAACACTTGAAATACATTGAAATTACATAGCCACGAGGGTGCCCATTTTAATTTGAAATACATATTTACTATTTTTTTCTCTGAATAAATAAGAACCTTAACTGATTTTATTAGATGCTAAACTATACAAATTGTTTATATTTTTATAGAACATGTATAATTATTTTGCCCACATCATTTGCCTAATGATCCAAATATTTTAAGAGGGTACTGGGTAGTATTAGAGTTACACCTGATGTTTAAGGTAAAATGATGGTACTTATAGCTTCGAACCATCCAGAAAATTTGCTCAAGCAGAATGTATTTCCTACATCTTTCAGACTTTCCTATGCTAGAGAGAACACAGCTTTTCGCATTCTAAAACTGTTTTTCTAGTGTGTTTTCTTGACCACAGACATAATTAAATGGGGCCTGCCCGTTAAATATAAAGATATCAACACAGAAACTTAATCTAAAAAGTGATCTTTTTCTATTTTGCATGTGTCCTAAAATTAGTTTTTGAAGTTACACTAGAATATAAACCTAACTATTATAGGTCGATTTGGCCGATTATAAATTTGCAATCAGAAAGCTCCAGTGAAGATTAAAGCTTCCAGTGAAGGTTAAAGCTTCTGTGAAAATCAGAGAGATGGAAGAAATCCTGTAAAATGTGTGTGTGTATTGGGAGGATGGATAAGAAGTTGTGCCCCTTCCTGGTGTCCATGCAGCACTATCCCAGCTGCTAAAGGAGAAACCCATGCTGATGTTTTCTTTTTTAGTGGTGAAGTAATTGTGCTGAAATCTGTTGGATTTCGTTATAAGTAGCCTGAATGAGGAGCAGGATTGGCTCTCAGTATCACTGACAAAAATCACTTGGTTGTTGGCATAACACACTGTGTTTTTCAATTGGAGAAAGTATTTGACGAGCATTGAAAAGTGAAGGGTGGGCGCTAAGCTTCTAGCTACCGGTTATATGAAGAGGAAATCCTTTTGCTTCTCTTTTGGCTTTCTGTTTTTAAGATATTGTATAATCTTGGGGAGAAGTCAGCTTACATTTGTTTATGCTTTCCTGCCACTGCGCGGGAATGTGAAATTTGGTTCTGTTGTTATGACAGTCCTCCAGAGGAGAAAAAAATGTGAAATAAAGTAGCTCTTTGACCTTTAATGTTTTAAAAAGTACTTGTGTTTTAGGGAATAACCGTCGTTGTAAGTCCTGATCACATTCAATATGTGTGTGGCTTGCAGCAGCCGCGACAAGTTCCACAGCCATAAAAAGCAATGTGTCACGTAGGCACAGTGACATCCTAACTCTCCCAGCTGCTCTGGAAGAGTATTTCAGAAGCCTACGAAGTCCACTTTTGCCCCCTCATACACTTACCTGAGTAAACACCGAAATATGCTCTGTCTACTCTTGGGCGTGCCTGGATGCCCTTGCTGTGGCCCCGCCCACACTTGTCCCCTTTGTGCCCAGTCATACTCGAGGTGGGTGGTGACAAACTACGGATCCCATATTCCCTTGCAGCTAGCTCCTGTTCACTCCTTAAAGCAGATAGAATAAATTTTCTCTCTCTTCCTCATCCAACCTTGTGTCTCTCTTCCAACTCCCTCCTGCTTCTGGAAGTATCTGTGGTCCTTCTCTCCACTCCTCCACGGCTGGATGGCAGATCCTTCATGTTTTCTCACCAGTCTTGGCGCCACCCATCACGGCACATGTTCTCAGTGCATTCATAAATTCAGACAAAACTATCGCTTCCCTGGAGTTTCCCCAATCCTGAGGGCAGTAGCTGTTTTCTACAGTTACAGGTCAATCAAATCTCACCCTATTCTTTTTCTTGACTTTCCTTCCAGCACTTTTATAACCAACTTTTTATATGTAGTGCACTTTTTAAAAAGATTTTATTTATTTATTTATTTGATAGAGAGAGAGAGAGAGCAAGTGAGCACGAGTAGGAGGAATGGCAGAGGGAGAGGCAGAAGCAGGCTCCCCGCTGAGCGGGGATCCTGCTGTGGGGCTCAGATCCCAGGACCCTGGGCTCATGACCTGAGCCAAAGGTAGATGCTTTGCCCACTGAGCCATCCAGCTGCCCCTATGCAGTGCACTCTTAGAGAAATATTTATTATGGCTTTTTTTCTCCTGATAAGATCCTGCTTGGTACCTGCTGGGATAAATGGGTAACCTAGTACAGGCTGCCTTGGAAAGCTCTGAAAAGAGCCTTAAAATCATTCATACTCCTTTTCTCAGTGAGTCCACATTTAGGAATCTATTCTGGGAATGTAATCAGAGACAGTCCTGCAGATTTTGTGAGTAAGAGTTGTCATTGATGGGTTGTTATTGTTATTTTTTTTTTAATATTAGCGGGAATTAACTACCGATCGGTAGGAACTATTAAAACACATACAATTATGATATACCTATACATTAAAATATGCTATCATTAAAATGATATTTTAAAAAAATATTGACAAAGGCAGTGTTTATAGCATGATTAAAAAAAACAGCACACCAAAGTATATACACTGTACGAATGAATAAATGTTTCTATGGAAAAATGGTTACAGGAAAAACATTTGAAAGAAATCGCATATGTAATGATGATTCTGTCTGGGTGATTTTTATGTTCTTTGCCATGCTTTTTTTGAAAATTTCTGAAATGCCTCCCAAGACCATTTTCTAATAAGAATAAAAAGACCTGTACATTTTTCAAGTAGTCTTTATCATACCATATACAAAAATAACTCCAGATAGATTTAAGATCTCTACTAACCAACCAACCAACCAAAAAAAAAAAAATACTGCAACAATAGGAGCAACAAAAACCCCCTCCGATCTTGTACAATGAAAGCAGGGAGGGGTGTCTTGGTGGCTCAGTTGAGCGTCTGCCTTCCGGTCCTGGGACCGAGCACCACATCATGCTCTACGCTCGGTGGGGAGCTTGCTTCTCCCTCTGCCTGCCGCTCCCCCTGCTTGTGCTCTCTCTCTCTCTCTTTCTCCCTCTCTCTCTCTTTCTCTCTCTCTCTCTCTCTCTCCCTGTTAAATAAATAAATAAAATAAATAAATAAATAAAATCTTAAAAAAAAAAAAGAAAGAAAGAAGAAAATACAAGTGTTATTTTCTTAATGACCAAAGGGGGAAAAAAAAAAGAGTAGAAATATTTTCAGCAATGATGTATTTTTAGGTGAAACACAAATGAAGTAAACATGTAAAAAGATTCTCAAAGTCAGGATAATATTCACAAAAATTAACCCTTTTTTTTTTCAAATTTGTGAGATTGGCATTATAGACTGACTGCTTTGGGGCGCCTGGATGACACAGTGGGTTAAAGCCTCTGCCTTCGACTCAGGTCATGATCTCAGGGTCCTGGGATCGAGCCCCGCATCGGGCCCTCTGCTCAGTGGGTAGCCTGCTTCCCCCTCTCTCTCTGCCTGCATCTCTGCCTGCTTATGATCTCTCTCTCTTTGTCGAATAAATAAACAAAATCTTTAAAAAAAAAAAAAGAAAGAAACTGACTGCATTTAGGAGAAACAGCTACCTATCTAATACTGGAGGGGAGTGGGGAGTGTAAATTGCCACTGAAGCTTTTTTGGGGACTGCACTTGGAACGTGCCCGTGAACGTTTCCTATGTACACATGGTTGGGCAGCCGTTTGACTTCTAGGTCACTGTCTGTGGAAATGTGCTGTGACGCAGTGAGGATATGCCCACCATCCAGCGTTTCTGCAGACATTTACTGAGAGCCCCCAGGTGGCAGGCACTTTTCTTGTAAGGACGCATTGGAGAACAACAGAGAAAAGAGTTTTTAGCGAGGGGAACCAATAAACCTGTGAACAAATATGTGAACAAGATAATGTCAGGGAGTGATGAGTCTTGTGAAGGAAGGATACCAAGAAGGGACCATACCTGCTGACTAAGGAGAGACTAGACTGCTCAGGTCGAGAGCAGGAAGACTTCGCCAAGGGAGTGGCCTGTGAGCTAAGAGCTAAGGAAACGGGAAGAGCCAACACACCAAGGTCTCGGGACGCGCCCTCCATGTAGAGGCACAAGATGGGCCTACAGCCAGAGGGGAAGGCAGACTCCAGATTGCATGGGACCCATAGGCTGTGATAAAGAACTTGAAATTTAAACATATCATTTTATTTTTGAAACAGTGAAAATTGGTGGGGGAGGGAAATTTCAACATTTGTCAGTAGGGGAAGGGTCAAATCAATTCTAAAAGTCACACTGTAAAATACTACCTAGGTGTTTGAAAATGGGAAAACCGTGTTTACTGACATCCAGCCATATGAGTCATATGTTATTAAGTGAAAAAGGAAGCATGTTTCGGGACACTGAATGCAATGTGTCATTTAAAAAATTCCGAAGTACACACAGAGGAAGAGTTGGAAAATACACACCAAATTCTATGTGAGTAACGGTGAATGAAGGTGACTGCATGGTGTATGGTGTATGATCGTGCATTCATTTTATTATTAGAAAAATAAAAACAACCATGCCTATAAAAATACACTGTTTAGGAAAGTATATTTAGAAAACTTTGAAATTGGGGCAGTTTTTAGCTGAAGAATGGCCTTTTCCACATGTTGGCAAAGAAAAGAGATTTATATTTTTAAAAATGCGTTGGGACTTGTAGTTTCTTATTATGCCTTGCATGGCTACCTTATGGGATAAAAGCATTAGATGGCATTTTACAAATTGACAACTAACTGTCATATTCCTGTTTGCTTAGGGTTTTTTGTTGTTTTGTTTTTTGTGTTTTTCCACAAATGGCTTATCTGAACTCTGGCTCATTTTTGAAACTTAAGCCTTTCATCCTGCTTTCTGACCCACTTTGTATCCTCCAACCACATCAGTCATGCAGCTATGTTTTAGTATAAATTTCAGAACACATCACAGAGGGGCCGATTCCTTGCATGTTAAGGTAATCCTTTAAAGGGCCCTCTCTAACCAATGTGGCTTTCAAGATAAGGTCCTGAGAGTGGGGCTTTCTTCATATCAAAGAGTATTTTGAGAGCCTCCTTTGATGTTTGAAACCCCTTTTCTTCTGGTTCCCCACTTGCCAAAGTAGATGCCTTTTTAATATTTGGGAACAATTTATTCCTGGTTAATTATCATCACAAGGAAAAAAAAGGTTTGGGATTTCTTTTGTTTGAACATTACAGTGGGATTTGAAAAGGCAGGTTTCTATATCATGAAACTGATGGCAACTCACAGAAATTCACAGAAATTTAAAAAACAGTTGAACAGTCAAGGGATGAAGATAATAGAAGTCATTGTTCTGATACTTTTTCACTGAGCAATGCTTCGTCAAAGTGTTCATCACGATTGTTCTTGGAGACATACAGCATCAGTTATTTATAATCTTGAGTCACAGCTGTGAATGTTTGCATATATAGTATTGTCAGATTGCGATTTGATTTTCCACTACTTGTAAACCAGTAAATTGGCAGAAGACACGAGCTTTTTAGGCCAACAGTGACGCCCTGTATTAACATGCTGCACGGATTCGGCACGAGCACCGTAGGTTTGTGTCAAGGTCTTGTCCCCCCCCCCCCGGTCCCCTGGCAGGGAGGTGACTGCTCCTCAAGGGGATTTGCAGTGTAGCTGAGGGTTCTGAGCTGAGGCAATCCACTGCTTACTTGACGAGTAGTGAGCAAGCCTCCTTTTTGTCTGGGGGAGACATCACCTTACCTCTACGGTTACCAGTTGCCTACCAGTTGCAATACTGACAAATGGCCTGCTTAGAAAGTAGGCAGGAACCTTACTGTCTTGGCATGCCCAGCAAGAGGACCAGAGGGCCCTTTTGGAACAAAAACATAGTTTTATATAATGATATCTAATATGTTAATATATGTGTGCATATTATATATACATTTTAAAAAGTCTTTTAAGAAGTTTTTTTTTAAACTCATGGGATAACTGTGAACAGCGATGTCCGTGCTTATTCCTAAAAACAACGACAGCAGCAACAACATAGCATAGAACATAGCATAGAGATGAAAGAAGCTGCCGTCCCATGGCCATTTTTCTTGTGCAGTCAAGTTTACTGTGAGCAAGTGTGGAAGAATAAACAGAATTTCCAGATAGGTGTATTCATTAGCTACTAAATGGAGGTTTATTAAAATACAGACTGCCTTGGAGTTATACGGATTTATGTAGAAAAATAAGGTTAGTGGTAACTCAGAATTTTAGCTTCAACGTAGAAACCAGATTAAATTATAGGCAGCATACAAGGATTTTCCGGGGCACCTGGGTGGCTCAGTCAGTTAAACATCTGACTCTCGATTTTGGCTCAGGTCATGATATCTACGATCTCAGGGTTGTGAGATTGAGCCCCACATTGGGCCCTGCACTGGGGATGGAGCTTGCTTAGGTTTCTCGCTCTCCCTGTCCCCTTGCCCCTCCCCCACCACCATTTGCAGGTGCACGCATTTCTTACTCTTAAAAAAAAAAAAGACTTTCATTGTTTGTTTTTTCACAATGTACACTATTTCTGCAGGGCATGGACAAGGGCATGTGTGTGGGCAGGGGGCCCACAGGGATGGACTACCACCATGGGTACTCTTGACTAGAGCTCCATCAAGTCAGTGGAAACCACTTTTGTAGAAAAATCCCTCTAATTGTGAGCAAGGACAGTTTTCACAGAATAATGTTTTCACCTGGTTAGTCATGTGCCTGACTACCATGAATACTTCTTTGAACGTGGACCTGTGGCTTTCTACTATTTTTTCCCGATACTTAAAATATCCTCCAAATTAATCTAATTTAGTTGACAGAATTTTCTTCTCTCATGAGAGGAAGAAAGATTAAACAGAGTAAGGTCGGGGTATTATTGATTTTTATTTGTCTTCAATTTTATCTCAAATAGGATCGTACTGCAGTTATATTAAAAGACACTTATTTCTGATAGTTAAACTCCTTCCCCCAAATGTCTCAGTGCTTCACTATTACTTTGTTAAAGGTAGGTAACTATGCATTATGGTATTTTGAGTTATGCATTCCATATAGCTAAGACACAAAATTTATAGCATGTTACTTTTAAGTCATACATTTTATGTGATGGAGGGGAAAAAAAGAAAAAAAAAAGCATTTCTGAGGTAACTTGATTTTTTCATAAATTAAGCTTAGACCTGTTGAGTCAACTTGTAAATTGACAAATAGAAGAAACAGCAGGTTCTTTAAAGCTTCATAATTTATCTACTGAACTATAATTTTATAAATGAATATCCTCTGATGCTTTCCTTTGGGACATTGCAAGATTTATTTGGCAAAATGTTTTTGGATTTTTCACTTTCAAACATTTATCACACATGGAATAGGATGTGAGTGATTCACAGTCAAAAACTTGAGAGTTAACAGAGTCCTTTTTCATAATTCATAAAAATGCGTTCCGTGTCATCAGACGGAATTGCAGTTTCCAGCTATGGGTATCTGGCCCTTATTTGTTATTCAATCTTTAGCGGTTTCCCCTAGATTATGATATTTAATGGCCTTGAGGTTCAGTTTGATACCAGGTTACAGTTGCTCACGGTGATTGGGGGTACGAGAGCCAATAGGACCCTTGACATCTTACTGCTATAAATTTCCCTGTAGTGGAAAAACTTAAACCTAATTTGAACAGAATATCAAATCCATGCACACCATACTTGCATCACTCCTGCAAAATTTTATGACTTTTTACAAATAAGGAATAGGGAATTAAAAGGACAGGCAAGAACATGTTTCTCGGTCTTTTTGTCCGTCTGTGTTACTCTGCTTGGGCTGTGTGAACAACATACGAAAGGCTTGGTGGCTCAAACCACAGACGTTTATTTCTCACCGTAGAAGTTGGAAGTCCAAGATCAGGGTGTCTGGAAGACACAGTTCTTGGTGAGGGCCTCTTCCTGGCTTGCAAAATGCTCTTACCTGGCAGAGAGAGAACATTCTCTTTCTTCCCCTACTTATCAAGCCATTATTCCCATCATGAGGGCCCCTCCCTCAGGCCTTAACCACTAATTAGTTCTCAAAGGCCCACACACACTGGGGCTCTGGGCTCCAACCAATGAATTTTGGGGAAACA
>CM052802.1:4885668-4984102 GCA_028533885.1 Nasua narica
AATTTCATTTGAGAAATCACCATTTATCTGTGTTGTCTTCCAGAGGCCAGTTTCCTTTTCCTTTTCTGTTTTTTCATCAACACATCCCACACCCAGCAAAAACCAGAGTTACAGGCCCAGTAACCTCAGTAACTTTAGGCAGAGATCGAGCGTTAAAGCCCCCGCTTGTGGTGAGAGGAAAGAAGCAGGAACGTAAGCAAGGAAATGCAGCAAGAGCTTCCTGGGGACCACATCATGGCCTCATGGCTGTTGCGCTCCTTTGACTTCTTGGCTCTGTGAGATATCTGGCTTTTACTTGGTATTTATCACATCAGACTTGTTAAAAGGAGAAAGAACTTCTTTTAAATGCTATTTTTAGGATTCAGAAAAGAAGCAAGTATATCTGCCTCTATTTAAGGAGTCGAAAGATGCTTTATAGGGCATTTCCGAACACAACTACATAAAGGTTGAAATTCTTTTGCGACATAATTGTGTCTCTTTCAAATCCATTAATTTATTTCCACTTATTTACAAAGGATTCTGAATAAATGCAAATATTAGAGAGTATATATGTAAGTGAAGCATTTTCCAAGTAAGAGGTTCACAGGAATAGCAGGTGTTTAAGAATACCTTACTGGAAAGACAAAAAATGAGCATCATGCATCAAAATAATAAAAAAAAATAATAAATTGACCGTAATTTGTACTATTGGAAAGAACACTTTTGTATTGTTTTGTTTTAAAGTAATGGAGCAAAGAGAGGCAATCAAGCTTTATTTCCCCCTTGTCTCATGCCAGGTACCGTTCTCTATGCATTATGTCTAGCCATAGTCCAATAAGCAAGAAGCTAATTAGTGAGGTTAGGGGAATTTGTTACATATTATATGACATAGGAAGACTAAAATTAGACTGTTTAGGAAAAATTTTGAAGAATAGTACTTTGTGATATATTTTTAAAGCACTTATAAAGATTCTTAGATGATTGCTTTCCAAAGTGTGTTCTGTGGCGTATTTGTTCTGTTGGACATTGATGGGTTCTGGAAAAGAGTATGATAATGAAGTAGGTGTAGCAAACTCGTTTTAAACATGTATCTTTTTTTTAATGATTTATTTATTTATTTGAGAGAGAGCATGCATGTCAGTTGGGGGAGGGGCAGAGGGAGAGCCTTTCCTCAAGCAGACTCCCCACTGGGCTTGGAGTCTGATGCAGGGCTCTGTCTCAGGACCCATGGGATTGTGACCTGAGCCTGTATCAAGAGTTGAGAGTCTGACTCTTAACCCACTGGGACACCCAGGGGCCCTTTAAACACGTATCTTTACTATAGGACTTTTCCATGCTACCGGTAGGTGCTCTATTTTTTTACATAATATTCAGTGCTTCTGAATTCTTTTTGGCCACTGGATACTGTTTCTCCTTAGGACGTGTTAGTCCCTTGGTGTCGACATGTTCGGGGAGATACTGCTTTAGGTACTTCAAAAGGCAGGAAGTGAAATCATTCAAAACTATGGTTTTTAAATGTAGAAGTTTACTTAGTTATAGCAAAGAAAGAGCAAAGGCACAGAACTCATGTTTTGAAAATGTTGAGAAAATGGTGGGATTTCACTAGCATCATAACTCTTTTAGTAAAAAGATTATTGGATTTGAAGTCAAGTAACTGGACTCTGTTCTGGTCCCATCACGAAGATTCTGGACACAGCCACCAAACATCTGTTAGCCTTAATTTCTGGTTCCCTCAAATGAATTGACCAGTTTATGGCTATCAAAAATCCCAGTTTACATGAAAAGGTCTATGAGGTCATAGAGCTAGTCAGAGAGTGTAATTGTACCAAATGTTCTGAATGTGTCTGACAACTAAATCTAGTTTTATTCAGCCAGTCACTTTGCAATATTTATTAATTTATTTTTGCCTGGTGCTAATCCTCTTTAGTGGACCTTTCACCAAGTCTGTGTTCAAATGGGGTGCATGGCGTAGGGAAGTAAAGATGATTTAGACAAAAAGTACACAAATACATGAATGACACAATTTCTGAGAGTCATCAATATTTTGATGAAAAAAAAATCCAACAGTATGAGGTAGGGAGATGAGCGGATAGGAAATGCTTTAGAATAAGTTTACTCTGTAGATTTTTGAGAAGAAGCAAGTAACATCTATTTAAGAATTTTAATGATCTTGGGGCACCTGAGTGGCTCAGTTGGTTAAGTGTTTGCCTTTGGCTCAGGTCATGAACCCAAGGTCCAAGGATCGAGCCCCACATTGGGCTCCCTGCTCAGTAGGGAGCCTGCTTCTCCCTCTGCCTACTGCTCCTCCTGCTTGTGCTCTCTCTCTGTCAAATGAATAAATAAAATCTTTAAAAAAATAATTTTAATGATCTTTAGTAGTATATACTGAAAGTATTTCAAAATAATGAACCATATTTTTATTATGAACAGGTGTTGGTTTAAAGGTAAGAAACCTAAATAAATAAATAAAGTAAGTAGGTAGGTAAGTAAGTAAGTAAACAGATCCTGTAATGAACAAATATAATTTTATGGCACTTAAAAGCTCCTGGCCAGAAATGCTTTTTAAAAAAATATTTTAATTACCATTTTTCAAAAATAAGGAGACACAAAATTTTTAAATCTGCCAATAATTCTAAGCATTTCGTATAGTGAAGTATCAAACTGATTGAATCAGATTGTGACAATCTTTTTTTTTTTTAAGATTTTTTACTTATTCGATAGAGAGAGAGAGAACACAAGTAGGGAGAGAGGCCGGCAGAGAGAGAGGGGGAAGCAGGCTTCCTGCTGAGCAGAGAGCCTGACGCGGGGCTCAATCCCAGGACCCTGAGATCATGACCTGAGCGGAAGGCAGAGGCTTTAACCCACAGGCTTTAACCCAGGCGCCCCTGTGGCAATATTTTCAGAACCTGTAGGAACAGGAAGAATAATGCTGGGTGACTTTTAGTAAGGCAAGTGAAAAAATAAACATTTTGGAAAAATATTCAAAACTACAAGGTTGGCAATATGGTGGTGTTGGCTTAGCACTACACTTTGGTAAAGGCTTTAAAAACACTTGCAGTGGACATGAGTATACGAAAAACTCCTCACCCAACAAAGAACTAAAAATAATAAAAATAAAATGGAGCATTTTAAATTTTGGAGCAAGTTTAATTTTGTTCTTTTCTTAGGAAAAAAAAAAGAAAACATTTTAGTTTTAAATTAAGCACGCTGTGTTCAGTTCTCATCTATTTATCTTATCTACTTAAAGTTTAAATTGTGCCATTATGGTGACATTTAGATTTGGAAAAAAAGTATGTACTTTCAAGACCTGAAATCAAACCTAGAAAATGAGGAGGCCAGCTTTTAATTGCTAGAACTATAATACCCCCTGTGTCCTTTCTTGATGTTTCTATTACTAAGCAAGTACTAATTTTAGAAGAGCAATGGAAAAGAACATAATTAGACATTCATGAGATGAAAATGATTTTTTATAGTAATATGACTGTTGTTTTTTAACCTACTTTCACTATCTATTTAGCCATGTCCTTCATGTTGACAGTGTTATTTTCCACCTGTAAGGGTAACTGGAAATCTCTCTCCTCCCAAATACAGTTTTCCATGGATCAAGATGGTACCAGGAGCCAAACTCACACTGACCTGGCTGGGCTTTTTACTATGTAGACCATTTTTCCTAAAATAGCAGTTTGGAATAAGAGAGGTCATTAGCTCATTAGCTCTCTTGCATCCTACAAAAGAGAGATGGGTCCAGAAAGCTTGGAGAAGAGGCCTTTCTGTCCCCGATAGAAGTAAAAGATTAGATCCACTTTGTTTGCTGTGGCCACTTCCGGTGATCTACCTTGGCTTCCGGTCCACTGCCTACCTTTGCTTCTGGAGAGTAGCTGTGGTTCTCAGTGCTACCTGCCAGGTTAACTGCAGGGCTCTTTCAGGTAGCCCCGTCCCTGCAGAGTCCCTGGGAGCTGTGCTTTGGGAAGATCTAATGATGCCGCTGTTTGTAAAGTCCAAACCTCAAATACTTTGGAGTCATGCCCTCATGATGGCTGAGCTCTCCATGTCACTTGCTGCCACCTCCCTTTCATTTTGTCCCACGCAGTGGGTTGTGTTATAAGAAGTAGCACTCCAGTGGTGGTGGGAATGACTCAGGATGGTTTGTGGATTAGCTTTGTCATTTAATGTTAAGTGCAGCTGAAAGGTGGCAGGAAAAATGCCTTGATTTTCTCATTCTTATCCCCGCAGGAAAGAATTTAGCAAAGTTAGTGATCAGGGACACTTTCCCAGACCTGAAAAATCACACTGAAGATACTTTCGCTAATTCTTTCTCAACGTCGAGTCACTCCTGTGATCCTAATGATACTCTGAAGTCTTTTGAATATTCCTGCTGCATTTTTAGCAACTACATTTGAAAGAAAACCCTGAGCCAGCCGTGGACATCAGTACACCACAATTTATTTTATAGAAAGAAGTGGTTTTAGGTGCTCCATGAGTCAGTCCATTTCAGACTGGTTTTTAGCAGTGGTATTGTAGCCAACGAAACATTCCAGTGGCTTGTGTTTGCTTTACTCATTTTATGTTGCAAGAACAAAAATGAAATGTAAGCAGTCTCCCACCGCAGAGACCATGGAGACAATGGCAAAATAGAGTTAGTTTAATAAAAATTAACTTTATATGCCACTTTATAAGAATATTGAAACCATGAGCAATTTATTACCCTAGGTCCTGTCATAATTTAGTATTACCTGACTTAGTTCTAGTGGATTTTACTGCCTGGCAATAATCATGACTAGGGAAAGGCAAAGGAGGAGGAGAAGGAGTAGAAAAAATCCCACAGAAATGTCATTTTACAGCTTTATTTTGGTACAATTTGTATATAATAAACCGTCACCACATTCAATATAATGAATATATCCATCACCCCCCAGATTTCCTTGGCCCCTTCATACATAATCCCCCTTCTCAGCTCTCCTACCTCCCCACTCTGCAATTATGCCCAAACACTGGTTTGCTTTCTATCAGTATAGATTACTTTGCATTTTCTAGAATATTTTATCTATGGAGCTGTATAGTATATACTTTTTGATTGAATTCTTTCATCCACTTTAGTCATTTCGAGGTTCATCCATGTTGTTGTATATATATTACCGGTTTCTTCCTTTTTATTGCTTAGATGTGTTCCAGGGCATGAACATGCCACACTTTTTTTATTCATTCTCCTGTGGATGGACATTTGGGTTGTTTACGGGCTTTGACCAATGTACATAAAGCTGCTGCAGATCTCCGCACAGAAATCTTTGTGTAGTAATGTTTTTTTTTCTCCTCTTGTGTAAATATCTAGTTGTGAAATGATCTTATCATATGATTAAGTGTATGTTTAAAATGTGAAGAAGCTGTGACATTAGTGTCTAAGGTGATTGTAACATTTTATATCACAGAAAAATAGAAGAGTTCAGTTGTTTTACCTTTTTGTCAGTACTTGATTTGGTCAACTTTTTAATTTTAACCATTCTAATTGGTGTCTAGTGATATCTTACTGTGATATTTGACTTGCATTTCCCTAGTAGATAATGATATTGATCATCTCCTCATGTACTTATTTGCTATCTGCATAGTTTTTTGATGCAGTGTCTGATCAAATCTTTTGCCTACTTTTTATTGTTTTTTTTCTTACTTTTGAGTTTTGAGTATACTTCGTATATTTTGAACTCAAACCGTTTATCAGATACATACTGTGAAAGTGTTTGCCCCGTGTTTTTAACTTGTCATTATATTAATAGTGTCATTCATTAAGCAGAAATTTTAAAAAATGTAACTAATTTCATATATATTTTTTATGGTCATGCTTTTGAGACCATAGCTAGAGAATCTTTTCTCAATCCAAAGTCATAAAGATATTCTTCTGTTTTCCTATAGTTTTAACTTTTACATTTAGGACTATGATCATTTGTGTGTCGATTTTTGTATATGGTATGAGGTAAGAATCAACGTTCTTTTTTTTTAATTAACATATAATGTATTATTTGCCCCAGGGTAAATGTCTGTGAGTCATCAGGCTTACACATTTCACAGCACTTACTATAGCATACACCCTTCCCAACGTCCGTAAACCAGCCACCCTATCCCTACCCCCCTTACCCTCCAGCCACCCTCGGTTTATTTTGTGAGTTTTAGGAGTCTCTTATGGTTGTCTTCCTGATCTCATCTTGTTTCATTTCCTCCCCCACCCCCCCGACCCCCCGCCCTGCCTCTCAAATTCTTCATATCACAGAGATCATATGATAATTGTCTTTCTGTGACTGACTTATTTCACTTAGCATAATACCCTCTAGTTACATCCACGTTGTTGCAAACGGCAAAATTTCATTTCTCTTGATGGCTGCATAGTATTTCATTGTATATATATATATATATATATATATATATATATATATACCACATCTTCTTTATTCATTCGTGTTGATGGACATCTGTGTTCTTTCCATAGTTTTGCTATTGTGGACATTGCTGCTATAAACATTTGAGTGCACGTGACCCTTCAGATCACTACATTTGTATCTTTAGGGTAAATACCCAGTAGTGCGAAGCTCTATTTTTAAATTTTGAGGAACCTCCATACTGCTTTCCAGAGTGTGTACCAGCTTGCATTCTCACCAACAATGTAGGAGGGTTCCCCTTTCTCTGCATCCTCGCCAACATCTGTCGTTTCCTGACTTGCTAATTTTAGCCATTCTGACTGGTGTGAGGTGATATCTCACCGTGGTTTTGATTTGTATTTCTCTGATGCCCAGTGATGTTGAGCACTTTTTCATGTGTCTGTTGGCCATTTGGATGTTCTCTTTGCAGAAATGTCTGTTCATATCTTCTGCCCATTTCTTGATCGGATTATTTGTTCTTTGGGTGTTGAGTTTGAGAAGATCTTTATAGATTTTGGATACTAGCCCTTTATCTGATATGTCATTTGCGATGACTGTTTCCTTTGCTGTGCAAAAACTTTTGATCTTGATGAAGTCCCAATAGTTCATTTTTGTCCTTGCTTCCCTTGCCTTTGGTGGTGTTTCTAGGAAGAAGTTACTGCGGCTGAGGTCAAAGAGGTTGCTGCCTGGGTTCTCCTCAAGGATTTTGATGGAGTCCTGTCTCACATTGAGATCTTTCATCCCTTTTGAGTCTATTTTTGTGTGTAGTGTAAGGAAACAATCCAGTTTCATTCTTCATGTGGCTGTCCAGTTTTCCCAACACCATTTTTTGAAGAGACTGTCTTTTTCCAATGGATATTCTTTCCCGCCTTGTCGAAGATCAGTTAACCATAGAGTTGGGGGTCCATTTCTGGACTCTCTAAGAGTCTACATTCTTTTTTTTACTGATGGACTTCCAGTTGCTTCAGCATGATATCTTGCAAAATACAACAAAACAATAAACATGCCTGTTCTCCACTGAGCTGCCTCTGATTCTTTGTCAAAATCAGTTAGTTACCCATGTTAATGTCTGTTTCTGGACTCTTCGGTTCTATTAAGCTGATTAAGCTATTTGTCTCTTTTTACGCCAATAACACACTTGTTTTATTGCTGTTGCTTGATTAGTCTTGAAATCAGGTGGTGTGAGTTTTCTAACTTTGTTTTAAATATTCTAGGTCATTTGTATCGCCATATGAATTTTAGACTTTGTGAGTTTCTAAAATCCACCAATCAGTTGATCCTGCTGTAATTTAGATTAGGATTTCAGTGAATCTATAGATCTACTTGGAAAGAATTGACATTTAATAATATGGAGTCTCCTAATCCATAAACACAATCTCCCTTTCCCTTTGAGTCATCTTTATTTTCTCTCAGCAATTTTTTTTTTTTTTGGTTTCAATGTACCTGTCTTTCCTACCTTTTCTCACATTTATTTCAAGTGTTTCATATTTATAATGATACAGTAAATAGTATTTTAAAAATTTCAATCTCCAACTGTTTGTTGATAGTATATCAAACAAATTCATTTTGTATATTGTGCTCATATCTTTCAACTTGGCTAAAGTCACTACTTCTAATAGCTTTCTATAGATTATATAGGATTTTTGTACACAGTCATGTAGTCTTTGGATAAATACGATTTTTATTCTTCCTTTCCAATCTGGATGCCTTTTATTTCTTTATTTTAATTTTTTGCATTAGTTACAACCTTCAATATGGTGTTGAATAGAAGTGTTAAGAGTAGACGTCCTCACAGTGTTTCTGTTTTTGGTGAGGAAAGCCGCACCAAATTGCAAAAGTAAAGACTGAAGTCTTTTACCATTAGTATGGTGTTAACTGTAGGTTTTCTGTACAGGCTTTTATGAGGTCGAGGGAGTTCCTGTCTCTTTCTAGTTTGCTGAGAGGTTTTTATCAGAAGTAGATATTAGGTATTTGCCAAATGCTTCTTTTTATGTCTATTAATATAATCTTGCTTTTATTTCTTTTTAATTTGTTAATATAGTTACTACAATGTGTGATTTTTTTCAAATGTGAAATCAGACCTGCATTTCTAGGATAAATTCTAATTAGTCAAATTATCCTAACTATATATACAGTTAAATTTTTAAACCATTTTTGTTTCTAATTTCTGAACATTTGCTAGTATTTTGTTATTTTCGTATTTGTGTTTAAAATTTGTGTTAGTCTGTCCTTTTCTTGTAATGTTTTTATCTGGTTTTAGTACTACAGCAATGCTGGCTTCACTGAGTGACTTGGGATATAGTCACTCCTTTTCAGTTTTCTAGAGAAGTTTGTATAGAATCAATATTATTTTTTCTCTAAATGTTTAGTAGAATTTACTTAAAGGTGTTAACTACAAATTCAGTTTCTTCAGTAAATTGTAATAGATCCACATAACTTATTTCTTCTTGATTGAGATTTAGTAGACCATCTTTAAAGGAATTTGCCCATTTCATACAGGTTTTCAAATTTACTGGCATAAAACTGACCATAATATTTCTTTATTATCGTTTTAATATCTGCATGTCTATAGTGATGTCACTTCTGTCATTGCTGATATTATAATTTATATCTTCTCTCTGGCTAGACATTTATCTGTTTTATTGATCTCAAAGAATCAGCTTTTTATTTCAATGATTTTTCTCTATTGTTTTTGTGCCTTATATATTATTTGTGGAGCAAATTATAGCCTGTAGACAAATCCAGCTGTATTTTTGTAAGGCCTTGTATCTACAAATGATTTTTATATTTTTAAAGGATTATAGAAAATAACTAAAATAATATGCAACAGAGACCATATGAGACAAAGACTAAAATATTTATTATCTGGCCCTTTACAGAAAAAGTGTGCCTGTCCCCATTTTTATATCATTGATTTCTCCTATAATCTACTGACTTTGGATTAATTTGTTCTTGTTTAATTAGCTATTCATTAAAAAATGCCATTGATTTGAGATCTTCTTTTAAATACAGGCATTTGTTGAAATAAATTTTCCTTTAGGAATTGCTTATATTTGTTCCTTCCCCCACCCTTTTTTCTGTTTGTCTGCCTTCTTTTGGTTTATATTTTGTATTTTTAAATCTAATTTAATTTAATTTATTTTTTTATGATGATTCCATTTTGTCCCTGTAAGTTTCATTTTGGAGAGTTCCTATTGCTATATCTTTAGATTCTGTACGTCTTTTCTTCTGTCCTTAATTCTGTTCAGTATATTTTTTCTTTTGCTCTTCTACCTTATAATTTTCAACTGTAGAGGTTAGATTTTTTGTTTTGTTTTGTTTTGATTTTTAATATGTTCTGTGTCTTAAAATACAGAACATATGAAGTACAATTACAATATCTCTTTTACTGTCTTTGCCTATACTAGCCTGGATCAGTTTATATCGACTGATTTTTTCCCCTCATTGTGGGTTTTCTTTTACTGCTCTTTTGAATGCCTGGTAGTTCTTACTGGATGCTAGATATTGCCATTTATATGTTGTTTAGGGCTGGGATATTTTTGTTTTTCTGTAAATATGTTTGAGCTTTGTTCTGGAGCACAGATGCCTTACTTGGGAATAGTTTGACCCTTCCAAGTCACGTGCTCATTGGTTAGGCAGGACTGGTGCATCACTTAGGCGGGGAGAGGGGGTGTCCTTGTTGGGGGGGTGTCATTGTTCCCCACCAGTGAGGCAGGGCATTGGGGTATGCTCTTCCCAGTGCCCTGTGTGTCAATCAGCATGTTTTCCAGGCTGAAAACTGGCGGGGATGGGAACTATACTTGGCCGTGTTGTCTTTGTCCTTTCAAGTTCTTTTTCAGTGTCTCAGATAGCTTCCTCAGGTGTGTAAGCTGAATATGTGAGGGGATTCTCCCTAGATCTCTGGTGCTCTTTCTGAGCACTGCTTTCCAGCAATTTCTCATACAAATTCCAGTTGCCTTAGTCTTCCTCAACTACAGCTCCATCTCCACAAAGAAGACCAGAAGGTATTAAGAATAAAACAATAATAGAAAGAAAAAAAAATCCTACACATTAAAACTCCCAGGTGTGGAGCTATAATGGCTCTCCAAAGAAAATTTATAGCCTTAAGATTTTTAATTAGAAAAAAACCAGAGGCTGAAAAATTAGAGAGCTAAGCATCCAACATAAGATATCAGAAGAGAACAACAGAATAAATACAATAAAATAAATAAGATAGTAAAGATAAAAGTCAGAGATTTCTGAAGGAAACCAAGGTAAAATAAAGCTGAGAAGGAAAGCTAGCGATTGGATTTTTAAAAGAAAGAAAATCGATAAATGCCTTATACGATTGATTCAGAACAGAGTAATCAAGTCACAAATAAATGATATCAGGAATAGAAAAGTATATATAACTGAGTTAATTCAGTTGAATCAACTGAGTTAATTCAAAATGAGGGTATATAACCAATTTCAGTTAGTAAATCTGCAAACCTGTATGAAAAGATTGTTATTAAGAAAAATATAACTTTTCAAGACCAATCTGATAAATTTTGAATAATAAAGGAATTAAATCTCTATTTAGAAATATTCCCATTAAGAAATGTCAGGCCTAGATAGTTTTATAGTGAGTTCTACCAAATACTCAAGGAACTAATTCCTATCTAAATATTTGCTCTAAAGAATACATTTTTGCTCAATATTGAAAAGAGATATCTTTCTCCAACTGGTATTTTGATTATCTTAATTACTCAAATTAATAAGGTTAGTAAAGAAAGGAGAATTATAGGTCAGTCTCATTGAGACTCAATCATGACTCAATCATGTTAATTCTAGATATGCTTGTTTGGATTAACATGACTTCATCAATAACGTAATTCATTGTGTTAACAGAAGAACACAATTGTATGATCTCACAGATGATGAATAATTATTTAACAAGATTAAACATAACTTCATGCTTAAGAACTTACTGATCTATGAATAAAAGAATTTTTTAATATAATAAAAAGGATCTATTAAAAGAGTGTAACAAATACGACAAAATACTCAAAGTTTTCCTTTAAGACTGAGTGAAATCACAATTATATCTAATATAAACTATATAATAAAGTATAAGGCTTGAAAAAGAACAAAAAGTATCATGGTTGGATAGAATGAGACATAGCTATCTCTGTTCATGGCTGACATGACTACCTATATAGAAAGCCCCAAATAATATACGATTGTGTCAAACAAATTCATTAGAGGATTTATAGCTTTTTTGTATAAAAAATCAACATACAGAAATCAATTGCATTACTATTTTCTAGCAACAGATAGTTAGAAAATGTGGTTTTTCTCAGTTACCATTTATAATTGCATGCATCAAAAATATATCGAGCCTTTACAGTCAACAAAAGATTTAGGAGACCTCTGCGAATAACTTGACAAAACTTTATTGCTAGAGGTTAAATAAGCCCTCAGTAAATGGAGAGATATACCTTCAATTATGAGCAATCAGTCCTTTTCTTAACCATCCAGAATGCATTCAGTAGCCACAATGTGCAATCAGCAAGTTGACTCATTATCTCATTACTTGAAAGGGACACATACTTGTTGCTGTAATCAGTTTGTTTTCTCCCACTGCCAGTACATTGTGGTTTTCTTTTTTTTTTTTTTTTTTTCTTTGAAGTTCAGTCCTCCACCTAGGCAGCTTTTTTGTGTAGCCAACATCTGCTACTATTCTGGAAATGACCAGTTTGGCTGCTAGAAAGAAAAGGCAATGATTTATCTGTTTTCTCAGTAGCAGACAAGAAGAAGAAGGAACTGATATGTGAAGGGGAATTTTGTTGTGTTCTGAGTCACAGTGGGCTTGGTCTTCACCTCTTGGAGTCTGGAATGGAAGGCCCTGGAGCCTGGGAATCATTTCCTTGAACTCAGGGGTGTAAGAGCGGTAGTGAGTGATGTTTCTGACCTGCTCCCTGGGTCCCCAGTGGAACTACAGTTTTGTCCTAGGGAAATTATTTACCTTCCTATGTCCGTTTTGTGTTTGTTTAAGATTTTAGCAGAACAGTCTACTTGAGATACTTATAAGGGAAGATTACCATGGATACATTTTGTTAAAATCCTGTGAAATCCTTATCTTCTATCTCTGTCATGTTTAAACAACTGCTCAAACCAAAACCAATCAGACTCACTTGCTTGTACTTGTATGTGAACTCAAGGTCCTTGAGTTTCCTGAAGCTTCAGCCATTGTAGAAGAACACAAGGGACAAAATGCTCTGGGACATTGTCTTAGACACTTTCCTTCACCCTGCCATCCTCAGAACTAGTTTTCCTAAGAGCAAGGCTGCTTCAAAGATAGGGTGGCATATGTCTGAGCATTGGGGTGTGGGGGTAGCTGAAGAGAGGTCACTTTCCTCTTGACTCTCAACATGAATGTTCAAGAGCCATGACCTCCCCTCATCCAAGGGTGGAGGATGGGGTGGATGACGTGCTTGGGTCTGTTCCTCCGATCTACCATCTAAAACCTACCACCCCTTGGCAGGATTTCAGCTAATAACTAATAAGATGTCATTAACTTTATATTATTCACCGAACCACATCTGCTGAAAATAAATTTACATTAGGAATTAAGATAATGCATCCAAATCACCAGCGTGATCCTTCGCTAAGTGAAAATTGACTCATAAAAGGAAGGTAACGCAGGGAACCTCTGATTGCAAAGTCTCTGTAGATGATTTGAGATTGCACATTGAAGACCATATGTTTCAATGCAAATGTGACATGTAGCTAATATTGGGAGCATTTCCAGAAAATGCTGTGCAATATGCTCTTCCAAAAACATGAAGTTTTGCTTGGTGTAATGCTATACCACAGTTATACACGGCAGTTTGTGGATTGTATGCATATGGGAATGGCACCTCAAAACAAACTTTCCTTTTAGACTGTTATTCCATTTGTGAGACAGCAGCAGATGGCCAAACTGGCACGGAGATTCGCTTCGGCACAGTTCTGAGTCATAACTGCTGTGAAGGTGCCAGAAGCGTGAGTGACCATAAGACCAGGTTTTTAATAGTTTGATCACAGAGCCTTCCTTTTCTTGTAATGTTTATGGGTGACATCGCAATAATACTTCTCCAGGGACATATTTCATAAATACCAGATTTGGATACATCGGTTTATATTAGCAGAAGCTTTATATTAGCCTTGCAACTGCTCTAGAGATTACTTAGGCTTTCTAAAATGTCAACAATCTAAATCGTACATTTGTCTGATAATATTACTCTTCTCCTATGATAATGTCTGTCTCGTACACACACGCACACACACATCCACCTTTTATGAAAATGAATGCACAGAAATAATATATGCCTTATACTTATTAATTACTTCATATTCACAAAATTATATGCTAATTGGTCAAATGAAGGAGGCTGTAAGAACCTCACCTAGTCTCAGATTTCAATATGCATACATCACCTGGTCCACCGGTAATGCCGCTGGGTTCTCCGTCATCATACTTCCTACTTTTTTTTTTTGTATTTGGGAAAACTGGGATAATAGTGCAACTCTACTGTTCCTGCAAGAGGCTATGAGAGGTGGCTTTTACTATGGTACCCAAGGAAGATCCATGCATGACTGCTATGGCTGTAGTGTCTGCCTTCAGCTCAGGTCATGATCTCAGGGTCCTGGGATGGAGCCCCGTGTTGGGGGGTGTCCCAGCTCGGTCGGGAGCTTGCTCCTCCTTTCGCTTCTCCTCCCCCTGCTTGTGCTCTCTCTTTGACAAATAAATGAATTAAAAAAAAAAGTGGTGTGATGTGTATTATAAAATTTCACTGCTGATAGTGTCAAACTTCTCAATCAATAATCAATTATGCATAAACTTTTTTTTTTTTGAGAGAGAAGGCGAGTGAGAGAGGTGGGAAGGGACAGAGGGAGAGGGAGAATCTTAAACCGGCTTCGTGTCCAGCATGGAGCCTGACACGGGGCTCAGTCCCAGGACCCTGAGATCATGACCTGAGCTGAAATCAAGAGTCGGATACTTAACCAACTGAGCCATCCAGATGCCCCAATGCATAAACATATTTTTATAATACAAAATACTATAGTTTCAAGACTGGAGAAACTTGGTGGTTGTTTTTTAACATGCTTGCTTTAAAAAACCACCCCACCATTAAATTGAAAGGTTTTCACTAAAAAAAGAGAGAGGTGCTATGTTTGTCCTAAAAGTTAATACACCCACGTTTCATTCAAACAGTCTGCGATCCCATGCCCTTGAACTTAAATCTCTTTCATCTAATTTCCTATTGATTGTGTTCACTTTGCCTGATTTCTTCTTGGTTCCTGTGTGTTTTGCTTATGCGGTTGGTAAGGCATTAGCTGGTTGTTGGTGGACCCACGTGTCCCAGCAGCCGGTGTGGGGCCAGGGAGTGGTGAGGATGGATCAGGACCTCCTGGGGCCCCAGCTGCCAGTGGGCCCGGGCGCTCGGCAGGCGATGCTGCTCTGTGAGAGGGCTGGACAGAAGCCGCAGAGCCGCCCGCCCTTGCTCTGTTCATCTCAAATCCCTCACAATTCACTTGATGTCAGTTAAGTCCAAAAATAACTGGGATTATCCATTCCGTGCTGATGTAGCAGCATTAATAGCACATTTTGAGAAGTAAGTTAATTTGTCTAAGGAGTGGACCCAAATGTGTTGAACTCTGAGAAAAGTTGAGGAAGTGGTTAGCATCTGTCGTGTTGAAGGTAAAACACTTTAAATGCTTATGCAAACATTAACACAGTTTCAAACATCCCAGTAACTCTTCCCAACTGGTACGTTCAGTGGTGTTTGTGATAGAAATACTTGGTTGGATATTTGAAAGGCTCTTGCCTAAGTAGGTCAGTTCATGCTAAATGGTTTGCCAGGTTGAGTTTTACCATCTTGCGGCTGAAAGAAGTTATTTTCAAGTCAACATCTGTGGTTCCTTTTTAGAGATAAGAATTTGCTAATTAAATGTTTGTAGTCACACGATTTATAAGAGTAATGTTCGATAAGTATTGTGTGCTTTATAAATAATCTTGTAAGTCAAGTGTTGCTCTTCTAATTACAAACCTCTGACCTAACTCTTTAGCATTCTCAACCAGAGTGAGAAAACCAAGTGATATCTTTTTTTAAGTGTGGATAAATTCTTCTGTCATCGATTGAAACAATTTAGTGTCTTAGCAATGACCAGAATAGTGTTCCTCAAATTTTAGCATTTCGTGGACCCACCAGTGTCTTTGAAAGTGGCTTGAGCCATACCCTATAGTTAGGGTTTTCATATCTCTAGGGATGGGGCCGAGTACCCAAGTCTTTTTTTTTTTTAAGCCTTATTCCAGACAGGAGTGGGGGAGGGGCAAAGAGAATTTTCAAGCAGATTCCCCGCTGAGTGCAGAGCCCTACTTGGGACTTGATCTCACTACCCAGGGGATCATGACCTGAAATGAAACCAAGAATTATGCACTTATTGGACAGAGCCACTCAGGCACCCCCACCCGAGTCTTTTTTTTTTTTTTTTTAATTTTTTTAAATTTATTTGACAGAGAGAGAGAGAGATCACAAGTAGGCAGAGAGGCAGGCAGAGAGCCCAATGTGGGGCTGGATCCCAGGACCTCGAGATCATGACCCGAGCCGAAGGCAGAGGCTTTAACCCACTGAGCCACCCAGGAGCCCCCACCCGAGTCTTTCTTAAGTCACATCAAGGTCTAGTGAATTTCATGGAACATGTTCAGAGGGAGAGATTCATCTGCTTCACCTTTGCTGAAAACAAGTGTTTTGCTAGTTAGGTAATCTCAAACACCTGCTGCCCATTCCTTGTGTAATTTGAAATCATCAAGTGAAATTAAGTGTGAGAGACAGTCTTGATGAGGTGGCAGGCATCAATCATGTTCAGATTTTTGACACATACTTTCCCTTCCTCCTTCGTTCAGAGCATTAGCATCACGGAGTGAATCTTTATCAGTCCAGTCCTTTGCAGTTGGCACTGTCATAAGCAGCAGATGGGTGGCTGCAACTTTTAAAATTGTAAAGACTGTTTGGATACAGTACTCTCCATTACTGCAACATTCCCCTGAGGCATCCAGAGAGAGGAGGGATAGTTGTAGTCAGAACGTATACTGAAATTGGCATGGAGAGTCTGTGGAGACACATTTCCAGAAAAAAGAAGTGTAAGAGATAGAGTAACATGAACCTTTTATACTTTCAAAAAGTTTTGATGTACATTCTCTGTTGTTTTTCGGAAACACTGGAGTGGATACGAGGAGAAGGCATACACGCTCGGAGCTTGTTCTGAACACCCATGCTGCTCCGGCTGCTTCTCCAGCACTTCACAGATAGGCATTTGGAAATTGTCCTATCTCGGTTGGCGCTGCGCTTGTGGAGCTCCTGGTAGCACCGAGGGCCACAGGGTGGGACGGGCACTCTGCTCACAGAATGCCAAGACCTGTTTGAATTGCTGCCTTCCCTTGATTCCAGTCGCCCCCAGCGACCAGCTCATCCCAGTTTATTCTAGGACGTTTCTGTTGCTAGCACTCAAAGTCCCACGTCCCAGCAGCCCACACTCCTGGGCAGACGGGCACCGTAGCTTCCCCTCGAGTGGATTCACCATTTGTGCTGCTTTCTCCATCTGAATGAAGGGCAGGCCAGCCAGATGCCAGATCCGCTTTAAATGATGTTGTAGGGGAGGATAAAGAGGCGTTATCTAAATCACCAGTGAGTCATAAAAAAATAAGTAAATAAAGGCTATGAAGAAATTATTATATGTTTATTCAATCTAAAAAGTTATCGTATTTTAAATAATTCAGTCTCACTCTAGGACAGTGCATTTTCTCTGTTAGTGTAAAATGAGGGTCACCTTAAATATGTCTTTGGTAAAAATCAAAGCTGGTAATATGATGTTACTGCCACATTTCCATTCGTAGGTTCATCATTTCATTTTGTTTTGTTTTCTGAAATTTTATCTTATCCTTGAAATTCGAAAGCTCTCAAACTACTGACATACGATGTGCAGTTGGATAAAGTGCCATTTTAATCATGCACATTTTTATGAGGAGGAAGATAGGAAATGTTTAAAAGACGGATGTGAAATATTTAGCGTATCTTAACGTGTTTATTAAACATTGCAGACATTCGTGTTTGCAGGAGGGGTGGGCACCGGGCGATCTGTGTGTGCCCAGCAGTTGGGAAGAGTGGTGGGAGGCTGGACGTGAGTGGATGTCGTTCCTGCTTTCAGGGCAGCTGCCAGCTGGTGAATGAGTCACGGCGTCTGGCAAACTGCGGAACAACGAGAGCAGTAGTTTGTGAGTGTTGAGAGAGGGTCGCGATGATGACTAGAAAGACTGATTGACGGTCTAATAATAATCCTCAGTGTTAGCGCAGTGATAAAGGAAAGCCCGGAGTGGAATATCCAGCTTCACTGTGTGTTGAATCTTCTCTCGATGTGTCAGTGAGAGAGTGATAACGCAAGACGTGGAGCGTGGGTTTGGGGATTACGCAAGCCTGTATCACAGGCGCTGCCCGCTACTTACCACCTGGCTCTGTGGCCTGCGATAAGATATTGATGCCCTCCACAACTCATAGTCTTTATGGGGAAAGCGGGACTGAAAACCCTTCTTTGAGTTGTCTAGGTGAGAGTCTGTCCATCAGCATGCATGTGTTCCCCTTCCCATCTATCACAGAACGAAGAGGAGTGTTGGGTGGATTTATAGCTCCTGGAACATCTTCACTTAAATACAACGGCACAGTTGAAATAGAGGGAAACCTCTAGTGGCGTGTCAGAGGACTCCTGTTTAGTTCTTCTTTGTTTCCGTCTGCTTGTATGAAAACACAGGAAGACTGCTTAACAGACCTGACTCTGAGATTGCAGGAACAGGAGATTCACTGGATGACTGGCTCAGTATTTAGAATGCAGATAAGCCTTTGCAGTTGGAATTATGAGCTCCAGCAACCAGTTGACTATTAGCAGGGACAATGGTGAAGCTCTTTATTTTTATTTTTTTTTTAATTTTTAAGTTCACACTAACACAGTGTCAGGTGTACAATATAGTGATTCAGCAATTCTGTACAACAACCAGTGCTTATCACAACAAGTGCACTCCTTAATCCCCATCACCCATTTCCCCCATCCTCCCACTCACCTCCCCTTTAGTAACCACTAGTTACTAAACCCCCATTTTTTTCTCTAGAGTTAAGAGTCCGTTTTTTGGTTTGTCCTCCCCCCGCCCTCTCTTTTTACCCCTTGTGGTTCTTTGCTTCTTAAATTCCACCTATGAGTGAACTCATATGGCATTTGCCTTTCTCTGACTTATTTTGCTTAGCATTATTCTCTCTAACTCTATCCATGTCCTTGCAAGTGGCAAGATCTCATTCTTTTTCATAGCTGAATAACAATCCATTGTATAGCTATATCACATCTTTTTTACCCATTCATTAATCCACGGAAACTTGGGCTGCTTCCATATCTTGGCTATTGTAAATAATGTTGCTATAAACAGGGGTGCATGTATCCCTTTGAGTTAGTGTTTTTGTATTCTTTGGGTTAATGCTCAGTAGTGAAATTGCTGGGTTATATGGTAGTTCTATTTTTAACTTTTTAGGGAACCTCCATACTGTTTCCCCCAGTGACTGCACTAGTTTGCATTACCACCAACAGTGCAAGAGCGTTCCTTTTTCTCCACATCCTTGTCAACACTTGTTGTTTCTTATTTTGTTGGTTTTAGCGATTCTGACAGGTGTGGGGTGACATGGCATTGGAATTTTGATTTTCATTTCCCTGATGATAAATGATGTCAAGCATCATTTCAATGTGTCTGTTGACCATCTGTATGTCTTCTTTGGAAAAGAATGTCTCTTCATGTCTTCTATTTTTAATTGGATTATTTTTTGTTTGTTTTGTTTTGGGGGGGTGTTGGTTTTGTAAGTTCTTTATATATTTTGGATACTAATCCTTTATCAGATATGTCATTTGGAAATCTCTTTTCCTAGTCTCTAGGTTGCCTTTTGGTTTTGTTGATTGTTTCCTTTGCTGTTCAGAGCTGTTTGTTTTGATAAATTTCCAACAGTTTATTTTTGCTTTAATTTCCCTTGCCTCGGGAGGTATATCTAGGAAAATGTTCCTATGGCCGATGTCAAAAAGGTTACTGTCTGTGTTCTCTTCTAGGGCCTTTATGATTTCATGTCTCACATTTAGGTCTTTAATCCATTTAGAATTTATTTTCATGTACGATATCAGAAAGTTGTTCAGTTTCATTCTTTTGCTTGTTACTGTCCAGTTTTCCCAACACCTTTTGTTAAAGAAACTTTCCTTTTCCCATTGGATATTCTATTCTGCTTTGTTGAAGATAATTGACCATAGAGTTGTGGGCTCATTTCTGGGTTTTCTATTCTGTTACATTGATCTGTGTGTCTATTTTGTGTGTGTGTGTGCCAGTATCATATTGCTCTGATTACTGTAGCTTTTAATATAACGTGAAGTAGAGAATTGTGATGCCCAGCTTTGCTTTTCTTTTTCAAGGTTGCTTTCACTATTCAGGGTCTTTTGTGGTTGCATACGAATTTTGGATTATTTGTTCTATCTCTGTGAAAAAATGCTATTGTTATTTTGATAGTGATTGCATTAAATATATGGATTGCTTTGGATAGTATAGACATTTAATAGTATTTGTTCTTACAATCCATGAGCATGGAATGTCTTTCCATTTCTTTGTATTATCACCAATTTCTGTCATCAGTGTTTTATAATTTGCAGAGTATAGGTCTTTCACCTCTTTGGTTAGGTTTATTCCTAGGTATCTTATTACTCTTGGTGCAGTTGTAAATGAGATTGTTTTCTTAATTTCTCTTTCCACTGATTTGTTATTGGTGTATAGAAATGCAATGGATTTTTGTACATTGATTCTGTATCCTGTGACTACTGAATTCATTTATCAGTTCTAGCAGTTTTTTGGTAGAGCATTTCAGGCTTTCTGTATATAGTATCGTGTCATCTACTAATAGTGAAAATTTTACTTCTTCCTTATAGGTTTGGTGCCTTTTATTTCTCTCTATTGTCTGACTCCTGTGGCTAGGACTTCCAGTAC
The DNA here is from genome assembly GCA_028533885.1 of Nasua narica. NCBI lineage: Eukaryota > Metazoa > Chordata > Mammalia > Carnivora > Procyonidae > Nasua > Nasua narica. The sequence goes on from CM052802.1 coordinate 4,906,108, forward strand.
TATGTTGAGTAAAAGTGGTGAGAATAGACATCCTTGTTTTGTTTCTGAAATTAGAGTTTTTTCTTAGTTGTTTTTCCATTAAAGATGATGTTAGCTGTAGGTTTTTCTTATATGGCCTTTAATATGTTGAAGTATATTTCTTCTAAATCTTTGTTGAGGGTTCTTACCATGAATGGATGTTGTACTTCATCAAATGGTTTTTCCCAATGCAGGGCTCAATCTCATGACCCTGAGATCATGGCCTGAGACAAAATCAATAATCAGATGCTTAATTAACTGTGCCACCTAGGCACCCCTTTTTATCTGGTTTTGTATCAGCCTAATGCTGGCCTCATAGAATGAATTTGGAAATTTTCCTTCCTTTTATATTTTGTGGAATACTTTGGGAAGAATAGGTACTAACTCTTTTTTAAATGTTTGGTAGAGGGGTGCCTGGGTGGCTCAGTGAGTTAAAGCCTCTGCCTTCGGCTCGGGTCATTATCTCAGGCAGGGTCCTGGGATGGAGCCCCGTGTCAGGCTCTCTGCTCAGCGGGGAGCCTGCTTCCTCCTCTCTCTCTGCCTGCCTCTCTGCCTCCTTGTGATCTCGCTCTCTCTCTGTCAAATAAATAAATGAAATCTTTAAAAAAAAAAAAGAAAAAAAATAAATGTTTGGTAGAATTCCTCTGTGAATCCGTCTAGATCTAGATTTTTGTTTGTTGGGTGTTTTTTTGATTACTAATCAAGTTGTTTGCTGGTTATCGGTCTGTTCAAATTTTCTATTTCTACCTGTTTCAGTTTTGGTAGTTTATATGTTTCTAGGAATTTATCCATTGCTTCTAGGTTGTCTAATTTTTTGGCATATAATTTTTCATAAAACTCTCTTACAATTGTTTCCATTTCTGTGATCTTGGTTGTTATTTCTCCTCTCTCATTTGTGATTTTATTTATTTGAATCCTCTCTCTCTCTCTCTTTTTTTTCCTTGATAAATCTTGGTAGAAGTTTATCAACTTTATTGGTTTATGGAAAGAACCAGCTCCTGATTTCATTGATCTCTTATATTTTTTTTTTTAGTTTCTATTTCACTTATTTCTGCTCTAATCTTTATTATTTCCTTCCTTCTGCTGATTTTAGGTTTCTTTTTTTGTTCTTTTTTTTAGCTGTTAGATTTAGGTATAAGGTTAGGTTGTTTATTTGAATATTTTCTTATATCTTGACATAGACCTGTATTGCTATAAACTTCCGTCTTTAAATCATCTTTCTGTCTTGAAACCATCCCAGTGGTTTTGGTCCCCAGAGTTTTCATTTTCATTTGTTTCCATGCATTTTTTTAATTTCTTCTTTTATTTCCTGATTAACCCATTAATTGTTTGGTAGCATGTTATTTAACCTCCCTGTGTGTGTGGTCTTGCCAAATTTTTTCTTGTGGTTGATTTCTGGTTTTGTAGTGTTAATGGTCAGAAAAGATACATGATATGACTTCGATCTTTAATTTGTTGAGGCTTGTTTTATGGCCTAATATGTGATCTATTCTGGAGAATGTTCTGTGTGCCCTTGAAAAGAATGTGTATTCTGCTGTTTTAGGATGGAATGTTCTGAATACATCTGTTAAATCCATCTGTTCCAGTGTGTCATTCAAAGCCATTGTTTCTTTGTTTTTCTTTATTTTATAAAAAGCTATTTCACCAATATAAAATAGGAGAAAGCAATTTTTTAGGTACAGGAAAAAATGTTAATAAATAAATTGGGTCCCATTGCCACTGTCTGTGCAAGTCTGGACTGCAATTTCAAAGGACTTTGTCACACCATACTGCTTCCAAAGAGAGTGTGGAGAGTAAGTCCTGAATGGATACCACATCACATGGAAATATGGTTCTGGAGCCTGGGAAAGAGAACTATAGAGAACTATAGAAGGACACGATAAGTACTTAAAATAGGGGAAGACACATCCATTTTTAAACAGCTGACTTGTTCTCCAGGGGATGGAGCTTGGATGGAAGGATGGAAGCTATGAAGATACAGATCTCTCTTGTAAGAGCCGGAACTATTCGATCATGGGATGGGTTTTGTTATAAAATGGTAAACTTCCCGCCCTCACAAGGGTTTAAGAGGGAATTGGTTGTCTACTTGCCTGGCTGCTGAGAAGGGATTCCTGCATCTGATTAGGCGGACAAGATAGCCTTTGAGGGTTTCTCCAACTACTGTTATCTCTGATCCGGTGACTTTTACATCTGTTATCTTGGCTACATTGATATAGATTCTTAAATCCTAAAATTACCTCTAAAATATTTTGGAGGATTTACTTTATTCTGCCAAAGAATTCATAAAATACAGAGAGTCATCGAATTTTTTATTGTAATTTTTTTATTCCTTTGACTGATTTTGAGAGGGAGGGAGAGTACACATGTGCAAAGAGGCAGAGGGAAAGACAGAGAGTCTTTAAGCAGGCTCCATCTCAGTGCTGACTGCAGAGCCCCACGTGGGGTTGAACCAAAATCAAGAGTCAGAATCTTAACTAACTGAGTCATCCAGGCCCCCTGATTCCTTTGAATTTTAGAGACTCTGTTACTCTAGTGTTCTGTCCTTATATTGAGAAGGACCTAGAGCAAAAGTTTGTTCTTTCTCTTTACATTTCTCCTCAAAAATAAAGCAATAATAGATAAATACACATTTAATATATAAAATTAATTTAATATAAATTCACCTTGGGAGATAAAAAACATCACCCAAGGCCAGAGCTGATGCTCAGCGGTCAGAGTCCTTTCTCCTTGGGTAACGTCATTGGACATTGTTTATGCCTCCCCTTCAGTTCCTCTAAAAGGAGACATATGTATGGTAAGGTTTGAGGTGAGAGATTAGAACTCTTAGTGTGCAGATGCCCAGTAGCTATCAAAACTACCACCTCCCACTTCAGCTTTTTTGAGTCCGTACTTGAGGCTCACGTCTAGGCCTTCTCTTCTGGGCTTCGGCTGAAGGCCAACTGTGGCCACACGGTGCCATCCCCTCCCGTATTTCACTCCCACATTACCTTTATTCAGGCTGGAGATGTTTTACTCTTAGGAAAACCAAGCGCATTATTTGCTGTTGTGTCTGGGTAATCATTTAGTTATTTTGCCTATAACAAAGGAGTTAGCTTCCATGCTTAGGAATTTAAGAAATGGGAGGTGTATCCATGTTCACAAGTATATGCATAGACACACACACACACACACATTGATAGAGAAAGTAGCATTTTACCAAATATTGGCCTTTTTCACTGAGACCATTTTACCAAATATTGGCCTTTTTCATTTCTCCCTGTCTTGGTCCTACCACCTGTAGGCAATGTGATTTGTTATGGATAAGAGGCTGGAGAATAATCCAGTGGGCGAGAAAAGAAAACACCCTCCTGGGACACGCCCTGTGCTCCTGGGGCACGGGGACTGGACTTGCTCTGGTCTGTACCTTTGTCCTTGCTTTTCTCTGGACTCGGGATGCCCCTCTACCCTCCACCCTCCCCTGTGCCAGTTCCTCACTCCCTCCTCCTCTACTTGACACATTCTTCTCATTCATCAAGGCCAACTTGAACTGTCCCCTCTCTGTGAAGCTTTTCCCAGGCTCTATTCCTTCTAAGAGGAGCTAATGCCATGTCCCCACTTTTTCCTTTATTTCTCTGTTTCTGCTGCTGGCTCAGCACTTAAAAATCCATCTGCAAAGTCCTTTATTTGCCAGTCTTTTCTTCTCTAGATTGGGAGATTCTTGAAGGAAGATACTCTTTTTTTCTTTTCTTTTCCTTTGTTTTTTTTCTTCCTTTTTTTTTTTTTTTAAAGTTGTTTTCTTCACCTGTGTCTCTGTAGGCCCAATGCACAACGGTCGTTCAATAAATGCTTTTGAATTACTTCAAGGGAAGTACAGAGAGGCTCTGTCTATAAAACAAGCAGTGTTCTCCAGTGTTGTTGGGGGGTATGTGAAGGAGCGTTCTTTTTCACATGGGGTCCACTGAAGCATGAGTAGCCAGCCCCAAAGCACCCACATTGGTCTGCACTCCATTTAGAAGTTCTAGGGTAGAATCTGGTAATCCTCTTGGATGGAATTCCAGCTGATGCTTTGTATTCTCTCGGCCACATCCAGCAGTGAGAAAGGAGATGTGGCCTTTGAGATCACATATGTCCTTAGGTCTGACATGAAATACTTTTCAAAGTTTGAACTATCCCATCTCTCAAAAAAGTGCCCATTCCTATTGTACTCACTCAGAGTTTCCCCAAGCCTAGCATTAAAACCATCAAGGAAAGAAAAAAAAAAACATCAAGGAAACCCTGTCAAAACCTGACATTTTTAAGCAAGCAGTTTGCAATATATCTTCTTTCTTGGATTTTGTGAACGTTGAAGAAAACCCAGTTACTCATTCCTCTTAGAAAACAAAACAGAACAACAACAACAACACTTTCCTCATAAAATAAAGAAACTTAGATTGTAGGATCAAGTGATTGATGTGATAAGTAATATTGAGCAAATATAAAGTCACTAGTCAGAGCATAACTCAGATCTCACATATTTTTCTCTTCTGATCAATATTCAGCATATAAATGGCCCTAATTTTCCATGTTCAGAGGAAAGAGAAGGAAACAAAGCGTAGAACGGTTAGAATGGCAGGGCACCGTTTCATAGAATATGGCCATAAGTTAAATTCTGTTTTTGTTAAATCATGAAATAGGAGAACACTTTGTGGGAAATTATTTATAGCAGAGATATAATATTATACCTAAGAGGAATACAAGAAAAATGTGTCATGATGGGATGAAGTTAGAGGAAAATTTTAATGTAAAATTGTTCTAAAAAAGTATAAAAATTGTGTGGTGAAGTGTTTTTTAACTATACCTTTTTTCTTTACATGGGATTATGTTCATAGGCAGCCCCTGTCTTCATGGAAGCTGATCATGATTATGACTTTATGGAAGTCGTAAACCCAATCATTGAGCATTGCATGGGAACTATTTCAGTCTATGGGAACGGGAATGCGATTTCCTCCCTGAATTTAACATATCAGTGTTGTGATAACCACGTGACCCCTATGGCTTTTGAATTTCTGAGATTGGTTTTTAACCTGTGATAAGTAACTTGGGCAATTAAGGAGACTATCACTGATTTATAACAGCTCTTTTTCTGCCTTACTGTTTAACAAAGCTTGTTTGATTTCTATGGGCAAAAAGTGAACCCTTTTTAAGGAAGGTATTTCTAATCTCTGGAAGTATGAGTGCCAGAGACTGCAGGCAAAAGCAGTTCTCAAAAGCTTTCTAGGAGATAGCTTTATGTGTGATTATAGCTCATCTAATATCAGGAAAATATTAAAGAGGTTTAAGACTTCTAAAATCATTGATACATTTTCATCCTCAGGCAATTGATAAAAGCAGAAACATACTGCTTTAGGATAAGCCTTTAGGTAAATGTATCACACAAAACATTACATAAAAATACTGCACAACCTAATTTCATCTGACTCATAATCCCTGGGAACATTTGAATATTGTTGTTTTTAAAAAGTTCTTTCCACATTATGATTCATGTGTTTCTGTTGTCTTCTATTATAACTATTAGTCTTTATCCTAATTTGGTATAACTTGCAAGAGTTCTGCAATTCAAATGAGGTAAGCCCTGCTTCTCATCCCCTATCTACTGCTTATCAGTCTTATTCAGGGGATGGGAAGGTACTCCTATGTTTTGTACTTTACAAATTAGTCTTCCTGCAAACTTCCTCCTGTCGCTGCCTCTCACGTGGTGGTTTGCATGTCCTGGAGCACTGGACAGCTATCGCCTGGTACAGTCACCGGTAGACTTCACGGGTTTATACGTGGACATTAATTTTATCGCTATGGGTGTCTGAAAAGATCTTCACAGTTTAACGGCTCTGAGAATAAGGTTTTCAACCAATTTAAAATTGTAAGTTTAAATTTAATTTAAAGTTGTGTACAGTTTAAGTCTGGTTTATCCTTTTCAAATGTGGTTTTTACCTTAAAGAAATTGATCTTTAAAAATGTCGTGAGGTTGGGGTGCCTGGGTGGCTCAGTTGGTTGAGCGACTCTTGGTTTCAGCTCAGGGCATGAACTCAGGGTCATGGGATCCAGCCCCAGGGGCGGCTGGCTTCCTGCTCAGCGCAGAGTCTGCTCCTCCCTCTTGCTCTGCTCCTTCCCACCCCCCTGCTCAAACAAACAAACAAACAAACAGACAAATGGATGAGTGAATGAATGAATACCTAACTAACTACATAAATAAAATCTTAAAAAAAATAAGTAAAAATGTCATAGGGTCCATTCTGAATGGCTGAAGGATCTAGAGTAACTTTCAAAGTAGTTCTTTATTTAAATGGTGAAATTAGCAACAATACCTACATGGCTTTTCTCAAAATATTCTAATGTACTTTAAAAATAGCCACTAACATTTGTAGCTGTCTAGAATGAATACAGAGTCTGGCAGACTCAGAACAGGGTTTCAAGCTGGCCGGCTTGTCAGGCTGACCTTCCAGGACAGTTGCAGGACTGTGCGGTCGGCTGCATCTGGGGGCGGCCCCAGGAGCATCCCCTGGGCACACAGGGCTTACACGGTGCCCGTGAAATCCCTCTGCAGGTATTGCTTGACTCTGGGAACAGAGAGACCTAGGGCGCAGGGTTCTTGACCCACTGAGATGAAGTCATGTGTGAGCCATTGCTGTTTTTATGGTAAATTGAGGTGCTTCCCTGGACACGAGTTGTGAAATGTTACAGAGTTTTTAATCTCACGTAGGACTAAGAAAAGAGGCACAGGGGGATGGGAATAGTCAATAACCTGGAGCTCTTAATTAAGAAAGAATTCGGCGACCCTAAATCCCAGGATCAATAATTTGTGTTAACCAGCCAAACGGAGTGTTAGAGAAGAAAAGCTGTTTTTCTGGAGCTCTTTACATTCAGGAAGCTCGGAGGGAGAGCCGCAACCTCTTCAGTGGTGGTGATGAGGTCTACAGCCAATGCGTCATTGAGCGGTCATTAGTCAAGTTGCTGAAAACAAAACTTCCTTTGGAAATCAGTCATTTAATTTAAAAATAACATTTATCTTTATGTAGATATGGATACTTTTCCCCCAAAATGAAATATCCCAGGTCTGCATAGACTTGCACACTAATTTTGTTTTTAAAATTAAATTACTGAGAAATAACCTAGTGGATTTAAAAGCCAGTAGTGATTTTTGTTTGTTTTATATCTGATGCAAAGAGTTGCATTAATCAGACTTACTAATTCACAGCACAATATAATAATTTATACAAGACATTTTTGTTTGTTCTCTGTGTTTTTTCTTCATCCCAGCACTATAGTCTCATATATACATACACATGCCATTGTAAAATGGTGACTGTATTAATTGTATACAGGATCAGTAATTTTTATATTTGTTATTTTATACTTAGAAAAGTTTCTATCGTATATGTATTTGTAAAGCGGAATGAATTGAACACTCGTGGACTCCCCGTGCAATTTACAAAGCCTTCCTGATATTGATAAAGATTTCGAGGCTCTTCCTATCAGCCTACACTTTACTATATATGCCTTATCCGTGAAAAAAAAATGGGTACTGGCTATTTTTTTTAATGTAGATTTACTGAGGCATAGTTGACACACAATAAACCATATATTTCGAGTGTACACATTTATAAGTTTAGCATATTACATTCAGGAAACCATCGCCACAGGCAAGACTGTGGATAAAGACCTCACCCCTGGAAGTTCCCTGTGCCTCTTTGCGGCTTCTTTCTTCCACCTGCCTCTCTGCCCTTTATCTGTTAAATTGCCTTTCAGCCTTCGTTAAAAATCAGTTGTCCGTGTATGTGTGACTTTACTGTCATTGTGTGTCATTGATTTATTTTTATATCTTGATGCTAATACCATAATGGATATTATAGCTTTACTGTAGCTTTTAATAAGACTTGATTAGATAGTGTTTGTCCGCCTTACGAATTTTAGAATTAGCTTGCCGATTTCCACCATATCCTTTTGGGATTTTGATTGGGAATCTGGAGATTACTTTGGGAAATATTGACATTTTAACAATATTGCATCATCCAGTCCTAAATTATGGTATATCATATCACTTATTTAGATCTTTAATTTTTCTTGGCACTGTTTTATACTTATTAGTGTATGGTTCTTATAAAATGTCAAATTTATTCTTTAGTATTTTATATTTTTGATTCTAATGTAAATGGTGTTCTTTAACTTATTTCAATTTTAGATATTTTATATATTGACTTTGTAGCCTAAATTTTTTATAAGTTCACTTAGTTTTGGTAGCTTTTTTTGTTGATTCTATAGTAATTTCTATGGAGAAAATCTTGTCTGTGGGAATAAAAGTTTTACTTTTTTTTCTAATTTTCATACCTTTTTAAAAAAAGATTTTGTTTATTTATTAGAGAGAGTGAGAGCACGAGAGAGAGAGAGAGAGAGAGAGAGAGAGCAAGCAAACAAGTAGAGGGAGGGGCAGAGGGAGTAGACTCTCTGCTGAACAGGGAGCCTGATTTGGGGCTTGATCCCAGGTTCCAGGATCATAACTTGAGTTGAAGGCAGATGCTTAACCAACTGAGCCATCCAGGCACCCCTCATGCCTTTTATTATTTTTTCTTGCCTTATTGCACTGGGCATAGCCTCCAGTTTCATGCTGAATACAGTTCAGTCACAAGACTGAACATAAAGGCCTTGATCTTAGCAAGTATTCAGTCTTTCCTCATTAAGTGTATGATGTTTGTATGATGTTAGCTATAGATTTTCATCAACACTCTTTACCAGGTTGAGAAAGTTTTCTATTCCTAACTTGCTGTGAGATTTCATAAGGAGTGGATATTGGATTTTGTCAAATACTTAGTTTAAATCTATGGAAATGATCGTGTAGTTTCTCTTTTCCATCTGTAAATAGGGTGAGTTAACATTGGTTGGTTTTTTTATAATACGTTTGTATTGTTTTTACATCCAAGTAATATTCTCTGGAGATAATGAGTTGCAAAATATTTTCTTATCTTCATTTTCCTCAAGAGTTTGTGTAAAATTGGTACCGTGTCTTTCTTAAATATTTGAATTTACCACTGAAGGCACCTGAGCCTAGAGATTTCTTTGTGTGAAGTTTTTCCTACAAATTTAGTTTTTTTTTTTTTAATTTTATTTAAATTCAAGTTAGTTAACATATAGTATATTATTAATTTTAGGGGTAGATTTTAGTGATTCATCAGTTACATATATTACCCACCACTTATTACATCATGTGCCCTCCTTGATACTCATTACCCAATTACCCTATCCCCCCAACCACTTACCCTTCAGCGACCCTCAGTTTGTTCCTTATGGTTAAGAGTCTATTATTGTTTGCCTCCCTATCTGTTTTTATCTTATTTTATTTTCCCATCCCTTCCTCTGTGTTCATCTGTTTTGTTTCTTACATTCCACATGAGCAAAATCATGTGATGCTTGTCTTTCTCTGACTGACTTATTTTCCTTAGCATAATATCCTCTAGCTCCATCCATGTCATTTCAAATGGCAAGATTTCATTCTTTTTGATGGCTGACTAATATTCCATTATATATATATACCACATCTTCTTTAGCCATTCATTCATTGATGGACATCTGGTTCTTTCCGTATTTTGGCTATTGTGGACTTGCTGCTGTAAACATTGGGGTGCCTATGCTCCTTGGAATCACTATTTTTGTATTCTTTGAATAAATACCTAGTAGTGCAATTGCTGGGTCATAGGATAGTTCTATTTTTTTTTTAACTAACATATAATGTATTATTTATTTGGTGGTACAGGTCTGTAATTCATCAGTCTTATACAATTCACAGCACTTCCATAGCACATACCCTCCCCAAGTTCATCAACCAGCCACCCCATCCCTCCCAACCCCCTCTACTCCAGCAACCCTCAGTTTGTTTCCTGACATTAAGAGTCTCTTATGGTTTATCTCCCTCTCTTGTTTTATCTTGTTTCATTTTTCCCTTCCTTCCTCTATGATCTTCTGTCTTATAATTCTCAAGTTCCTCATATCAGTGAGATCATATGATAATTGCCTTTCTATGATTGACTTATTTCGCTTAGCATAATACCCTCTAGTTCCAATCATGTCATTGCAAATGTCAAGATTTCATTTTTCATGGCTGGATAGTATTCCAGCGCGCGCGCGCGCGCGTGTGTGTGTGTGTGTGTGTGTGTTGTGTGTGTGTGTGTATTCTTTATTTATTCTTTATTCATTCATCTGTTAATGGACATCTAGACTCTTTCCAAAGTTTGGCTATTGTGGACATTGCTGTTACAGACATTGGGGTCCACATTCCCATTTGGATCACTACATTCAAATCTTGGGGTAAATACCTTGTAGTGCAATTGCTGGGTCATAGGGTAGCTCTATTTTCAACTTTTTGAAGAACCTCCATCCTGTTTTCCAGAGTGGCTGCACTAGTTCGCATCCCCACCAACAGTGTAGGAGGGTTAGGATAGTTCTATTTTTAACTTTTTAAGGAACCTCCATACCATTTTCCAGATTGGCAGCACCAGTTTGCCAAATTTATTTTCTTTAATGGACTATTCAGGTTTTCTATTTTTCTGTTGCTTGAGATTTAGTAGTTTTTCTTTGTCTTTCAAGGAGTTTTCCATTTTATCTAAGTTGCCAAATTTATCAATATAAAGTTGTTCATAATATTCTGTTAAACTTTTAATATACGTAGAATATATCATGATGCCACAGCATCTCTTATTCTTCTTATTGGTGATTTATATCTACTCTCCTTTCCTGATAAGTCTTATGAGACATGTATAAATTTACAGATTTTCTCAAAGAGTAAGCCTCTGGTTTCATTGACTTCTCCCTATTGTTTTTCTGTTTTCTCAACCATTGGTAGGTTACTCTGATTTTTATTGTTTTCTTTTATCTTCTTGCTTTGCTTTTCATTTGCTCTTTATTTGCTAGTTTCTTAAAATGGAACCTAGAGTCATTGATTTTTAACTTCTCATTTTTTTCTATATGGGTGTTTTGTCATATATAAACTTTATCTTTAGCTGCATCCTATAAATTTTGAGATAGATTGACTTCATTTTCCTTCATGTCAGAATTTCTCTTGTGATTTCTTCTTTTACCTATGAGTTATTTAGAAATGTATTATTTAGCTTCTTACAGTTTCAGAATATGCTTTCATTTCTTTTGGGTAATACCAGAAGTGCTAAACTGTTAACAACTTTACATCCTGGGCAACTCTTGGTATGATTAGTCTTTCATTTTTAGCAATTCTAATAGGTGTATAGTGGTGTCTTGTGGTGTTAATTTGTACTTTTTTTAATGGCTACTGATGGTGCCCTCCTTTTATGTACCTATTTGCCATCCATACATCTTCTCTGGTGAACTGTCCTTTGAAATGTTTTGCACACATTTGTTTTGGTATTTGTATTTTTATTATTGAGTTTTTCAGAATTCTTTTTCTAGATGAAAGGTTTTTTTCTTTAATCAAATATGAAAGTTTTCATCATAACAGCAATCTGTTTTTTTAAGATATTGTTTATTTATTTGACAGAGAGAGACATAGGGAGAGAGGGAACATAGGCAGAAGAAGTGGGAGTGCTCCCTACTGAGAGAGTGCTCCCTGCTGAGCAGGGAGCCCAATGTGGGGTTTGATCCCAGGACCCTGGGATCATGACCTGAGCCAAAGGCAGACGCTTAACAACTGAGCCACCCAGGCACCTGATACCAGTCTGTTTTATCTTTTCATTCTCTTTATAGTATCTTTCAATGAGAAGAATTTTTAATTTTTTATTAAATGTAATTTATAAGTTTTTTTCAATGGATAATACTTTTGGTGCCATATGTCAGAACTATTTACCTATCCTAAAGTTACAAATAATTTCTCATACATTTTGTTTAAATATTTTATTGTTTTACTACTACGTGGAGGTCTGTGATTCATTTTGAATTAATCTTTGTGTATCATGCTTGGTATGTATCAAACCTTGATTGGTGTTTTTTTGTTTGCATATAGATGCCTGACTGTTCTAATACCATTTATGGAGAAGACTTTCTCCACTGAAATGCCTTTTCACCCTTGTCTGGAATCTATTGTCCATTTATTGCGATTCTTTACACTATTCATCAATATATGTGATACGTAGTTAACAATAGGATTGCCGAGTCATGGGGAGGACTTAGGTTTTATTTCTCTAAGTAGTACTACTATGCCATTTATATTTTAATTATGATAGTCTAGCAGAAGTACAGTTTTTATTTACATTTTCTGTTACTTTATATGAGAAGAGTTTGTGTTTGTTTTAGAAATAGATGTCTTATAATGTGAAAGTTGTCATAAATTTTCATGAATGAAGCAGTTTGCTCCCATGAACCACTATTCTTTATGAATGCCCAGTATAATCCAGATACTTGTAATGCGTCTCATTATACGGCATAGATCCTTCTAAATAGTCACCATTTTTCAGACAAATGAGATGAAGATATATAGATATAGATATAGTCATAGATACAGATATTCATCCCATTGGACTAGTAAATACAAAAGTAGAAAGTTTTTTTTTGTTTTTGTTTTTTGTTTTTAGTAAAGATCCTTTTGAGGGTATTGGTACATATTCTTTGTTACTTTCAAATGTTTGATAATTTTCAGTACATTTTAACTGAAATATACAGTGATTTGCTCAATGGATGTTTGTTGTAACAGATCTATAAAATATAGAATGGAAAAGTTAGTATTTATTGAATATCTACTGATATATCAATCATTATGATGAGGTCTTTATAGTGATTAACTCAATTAATTCCCAGAATATCCATTTCATAAATAAGAAAATCAACCATTGGAAAAATTAAGTGATACACCAGAAGCCACAGGGCTAGAGAGTGCTGGAGTTTGGGGACTACCAAAATCATCTTTATTCTTTTTCTTTTTTTTTTTTCGTTCTTATTTTTTTAAATTCCAGCAATTTCCTATCCTACTTTTCCCAGTGGCCAGCCTTCATGGGATAGTCTCTTATAACTTATGTTTGTTATATTTATTTGGTGACTAATTCAAAAACAAGTAAGGCTAAAATAAATAAAATGAAACTTTGGAGGGTATAATAAAGTATTTTATGGGTAAATGAAATCTATTTCTTGTTATTAAAATGAAAGTTACCAGAAATTAAAACTAATCTATAACCTATTTGGCGTAACTGACAGTGTAAATCCTGAGTGTTTAAATTAGTTGAAAATGAAGCATGCTGATGAAGGTGAATGATTGTATATTTACGGTATATTATCACATAATTATTCACCTGAATTTACCCTACTTCATATTAGGCAAATGTTAATATACTAATGATTTGGATTGGGGTCTAGAAGAATAAATTGTTTAAGTATCCCAAGACTGTTTATATTTGGGATAATATATTTTCCTTATTGGATTTTTATCACAAGTTAATGAGGTAATGAATGTTATGCATTTGCATAGTTCCTGGCGTGTTGTTATTGTGAGGATATTAAGTGACTTAATTATCTATTGTTGCTTAAGTAATGACCTCAAAACTTAGAGCATTAAAACAAGTGATTTAGTTTGCTCTAGATTTTGTGGCTTAGGGATTTAGGTTCAGCTGTGTGGTTCATCTTTGATCAACAGGGACAGCCAAAGCTGGAAGATCCACTTCCAAGATACACTCATTCATGCTTATTTTCCATGATAATTGTCCTCAACTCTCATTGTGAATTAACATCACAGATGCCTCGGCTCCACTCTGACCCTTCTGAGCCAGTTGGTTAGAAGTATTGGTCATTTACATTATTGTCACGGGTCCTTGAGTGATTCTCATACATAGCCAGAATTTAGAACCATTTTAAGTTCAATTAACTTAAGTGTTCAATTTTAAACTAAATACATTATTTCTTATGATATAAGTGAACAATGTAGAGACAAATTAAAATTCAGTGTTTAGTTGGTAAATATTCACTAAGTCCCATGATGAAGAATATGTAAAGAATAAAATTAAACTTATTCATGAAACCTTAAAAATAATCACAATAAACATTTTGGTGTATCTCTTTACTGTCTTCCACACTTTGATCATGTAGCATTCTGTTGCAACATTAGTTTCCCATGTTGTTAAATATTCACTGAAAGTGAGATTTATTTTCCTGCCATCGAGTACTTCATAGCATCAATGCTTTGTGACATACTGGCACAATTCCTCTGTATTGGAATTTTAAAGTTTCTTTTTCAACTTTGCACTACTAAACATAACCTAGTGATAAATGTCATTAAAAAGTCACCTATTTGATCTTATTAGTTTCTTTTAAAGACTTATTTATTTATTTGTGGGGCATAAGGGCAGGGGCAGAAGCAGAGAGACAATCTCAAGCAGACTCCCCACTAAGCACAGAGTCTGATGTGGGCCTGATCTCAAGATCCTGAGATCATGACCTGAGGTGAAACCAAGAGACTATTTCTTCACCAGCTGCACTACCCAGGTGCCCCTCTTTTATTAGCTTTTGCCTTTAAAAATATTTCTTTGCTATGTTTTTAAAATTTAACTTTGAGATCTTCATTTCCAGGCCAATAAGATACTTGCTTATTGAAAGATAAGCAAGATAAGATACTTAAACATAAAAAGATACTCAAACATCACTGATCACTAGGGAAATGCAAATAGAAACCTCCATGAAATACCATTTCACATCCATTAGGATGGCTATTATCAAAAAAATAACAGAACAAAACAAAAACCAGAAAATAACAGGTGTTGATCAGAAAGTAGAGAAGTTGGAACTCTTGTGTATTGCTGGTGGGTTTGCAAAATGGCACGGCTGCTGTGGAAAACAATATGGCGGTTCCTCAAAACTGTAAACGCAGATGATCACATGGTCGAGCAATCTTCATCCAGCTCCTTAGTCAGAAGAATTGAAAGCAGACACTTGAGCAAATATTTGCACACCCATGTTGATAGTCTCACTATTCTCAGTAGCCAAAAGGTGGAACAACCCAAATGTTCATGAATGAATAAGCAAAATTTATGTGTGTGTGTGTGTATGTACACATCCACTAAGCAACCTTTTTCTGTCTATATAATTTTAAGAAATGACTGGACATAGGAAAAATAATAACTGGCATCTCTCTGCTCTCATTATGTCCTATTTTAAAGCAATTTTGAAGTAAGAAAACAAAATAAAAATTTCTGCCTTCTTATTTTCTAAAAGTCAAATATTAAATTATATTAGCTACCTTTTTCACAGGTAATAAATTCTGGTAGAAAAAATAATTCTGGTATTAATGTTTTTGTTAATTAAAATTGCCATGTTCAGAGTCATTGCATAGAGTTGCCAGATAACTGGACTGCAGTTATAGTTGAATTATAAATGAAATACGAAGTTCAAATTTAACTGAGTGCCTTGTATTTTTATTGCCATATCTGGCAACCTTACTCTTGATGCAATTTGTTTTAGGTTATTGGTGCTTTCCCTTAATTCATAATTATAATAATTTGTCTTAGCTACTCTACTACTTGACACTTTCTGAATATTAGTTGTATTCATTGAATTAATGGAATAAAAAAAAAATTCCCATTTACTGTTCAGGTGTTTCCTAAGTAGATTAAGCTACTTTGAGAACTATGTTTTTGTTTTGAAAAATTGTAATGAAGTCAGATCAATTACCATTTTTAGCACATAGGAAAGAAAAGATTTCAGTTTAAAGAAACATTACATTTCCTCTTAACGTTATCTTTTTAATTATTCCTGGTGTCAGTATACTGTGTTTTGAAAATCAGAAGTGTTAATGATCATAAGGTGCAAAGTGTGACAAAAGGGAACACAGTTTTTTTTATTTGTTTTTAAGGAAAGAGAGGTGTATAAAAGAGGGGAGGATTTTTTTTTTAAGTAGATAAAATTGTGACCTTTAAGTCCTACAATTTTTTTATTTTATTTTATTTTTATTTATTTATTTGTTTGTTTGTTTGTTTATTTTGCGTACTGGATTCTGTTGACAGTCCCAAATACTGATTTTAAAAGATGACCACGGTAAAAGTTGGAGATCTGCTGTGAATAGAGAATCAGGATTTGGTTTCATAGAAACAATCCCATCAGTATGGAATGATGAAGACCTGCCTTGGCAGTGTTCAGGTGAAAGATATTTGGGATTTTAGTTGATCCCAAGATCAGTCTGAGACAACAGAGTGGCAAGACTATGAAAATGTGTCTGTGACCGTCTCTGCATTAATCAGTTCGTCTAAAGTGGTATAGTCTGGAACAGCCCCTGACCCATGGAAAGCTCTAAATAAAATATTTTTTGCATGGGTGAATGAATGAATGAATGAATGAATGAATGAATGAATGAATTGTTCATCGGATTGGATAGGCAATGTCTAGAATATAATGTCAGTTGTATACAAAACTTAACCGCCCAAGGTTCATTGACAAACTAGAAAGTGGTCACGAGAGCATCGTCAGGAAGGCAATGAGTCTGGAAACTGTATTTCAGTGAGGGGAAACTTGGAAATATTCCTGGAATGAGTCTTCACATTTAGGGGCTCTCACATAGAAATGTTAATGTGTCTATTTAAATTACTCCAGAGGGCAAAATTAGAACAGTGGGTTACTATGAAGGATATCAAAAGGATAGACAATGTGGTCATTAAGCAAATATAAGTCAGATTTATGCCTCTGATAATTTTTAATAGAGTTGATAGGTTTAACTGAGCCAACTGGCCTTTGCTGAGTCTAATCAGATGTGGAGGTGTGGTGGAGAGAGGCTTCTCTTTAGTCATTGGCGTGAATGCCAATGACTTCTAAACATTTATCTGCCTGCATTATTCTACTTTTGAAGCAAAATTGTTGTACACAAATATATTCACATATATATACATAGTGTTAAATTGTGTTTGTGTGTGTGTGTGCGTGTGTGTGTGCGTATGTGTGTGCACATTTAGCAAAACATTGGTTGTGTGACTCTCAAAGAATAGAAAATCAATGTATGGAGATGCACTTAAGAGAATATGGCAAGTCACTGTGCTCAATGACCTTGAGGAGGAGAGCAGAGCTTCCTTCCCCTCCCCTGGGAAGGATTTAGATCTTGTGGAGTTTTCTCACCATAAACTCTGGAGAATTTTAAGAATAGGACTGCGTATAATTATCTAAACACACTAGGATTGCACATTGTTAGAGTCACTTTTTTTTTTTCATGTATAAAATAGATTTTACAAGGGGTATACATTCAGCTCTGTTCCTCATTTTTAGACACTCTTCATGGCCCTTCGGACACCTTTAGTTAGTTAGACCCAGATCAGTGAAGTTGTGGTAAGCCCATTATCATGCATTGCCAAGTACAAGCCATCACCCATAAAGCATCATTCACCGCTTTCAGTAAATAGCGTCTACAAGCAACATTTTAACAACCCTACTTTTATAAAAATATTTTAAAAAATTAGTTATAAATCAAGGGTCCTCCAGAGTAATATAACAAAACATGAAGTGTTAGAGGAAAATTAGTTGTTCTTGAATCTTAAGCAAAGAGACTTAAATGAAGTTCACCTTTTTAATAAGATACCAATTAAACATAGTTTTAACTTAAACTTAGTAGCTGGTATTGCATATCCATCAACCTCTTCCTGTTGGTTAATGCACAATAGAAGGCTCTTCTTGTCATAATTGCTGGCCTAAGTGTCTCTTATTCTTTCATAATCTCCATTTCAGCGCTGAACTTCAACCTTGTTACTCATTTCCAGCCAAAGGCTCTTTTGAAAAATAGGGCACTTGTAATTTTCTGTTTCCACATATTTTAGGTAATAATTGTCAGGAGACATCAAAAGAGCTAGGTGATTGCCAGAGAATCTTTCTGATGTGACGATTTTGTTTTCCTTTCAATATTGGAAACTTAGTGATGGTATACTTATTTTTATTAATACAGATATAATAATACAATATGCACACTACACTTAGCCAAAATATTTGCCAGGGATGTTTCAAACTACACTGGTCCTAAACGTAGGTGAGCTGTCTTGCATTCAGCATTCCCTTTAATTTATAGATAAAATTTTCATGTATCCGTTACTATCGAGTTTCCTATTGCTTCTTTAAATATTACCACAAACTTGGCCACTCGAAATCGTGCAAGTTTATTATCTTACAGTTCCCAAAGTCAGAATTCCAAAGTCAGTCTCAGAAAGTTGAAATCAAGGTGTTGGCAGGACTGCCTTCCTTCTGGTGGCTCTCGCGGAGAATCCATTTCCTTGCCTTTCCCAGCTTCTAGAGGCCACCTGGTCTCTTGGCTCCTGGCCTCGCATCCCTCAGACCTCTGCTTCTGCCATCATACGGCTTCCCTGGCTCCCAGTCTCCTGCATCCTCGAGTAAGGTTGCTTATGATTACATTGGGCCCACCCAGACATTCCAGGATAATCTTCCCACTCAAGAGCCTTAATCCCAACCACCAAGTCCCTTTGCCATGCAAGGCCCCATATTCACCAGTGCCAGGGCTTAGGACACAGATGTCTTGGGGGAAGACGTTATTCAGCTACCACAGGTACTTTATTGGTCACCTGTTAATATATTCAACGAAAGACGTGTTCAGATGGCCTCTAGCCTCAGAACTGTTGTAGGCAACTGAGATGTGTTAGCAGCAACTAAGTCCTTGCCTTAATGGATGGCAGTGGGGAAGTCAGGGGAGATATCTAATGAATAAATGAGATAACTTTATGGTGAGGAGTAAAAAGAGGAAAACAGGCAGGGTAACAGGATCAGGAGTGACAGTGTAGAGGCAGCTACTTTGCACAAGGCACTGGGTACAGGACTCTCTAAGGAGCTTACGCTGACCAGCAAAGTTGAGAAGGATGGAGAGATAGCCTTGCCATATCTTGGTGGCAAATGCCCCAGGTTGCAGAAAAGGTAGCTACAGTGCCCCGGAAGGAGTAAGACTGACTGGTGAGGGAGACAGACTGAAGGCTGGTGGGAGCAGGAGGAGGGTGTAGGTTGCGGAGGGTGAGGGCAGATGAGGGCTGGAAGTAGGGGGCACCAGGCATGCCGCTATCTGCCCAGATACAAGGATTTCACGTTTTATGCTGAGGGCGATGGGGAGTGACCAGAGGCTTGCTATGGGGGAAGCTAACATTCTGATTTACATTCCACTGTAACCCCTTTGGCTGTTGTGGGGAGACTGGCCTGGCCGAGGCATGCAGGAAGCCACAAAGGAGGCCGTGGCAGGAGCCAAAGCCTGGGAGGCTAGTGGCTGGACCAGGGTCACTGGTAAAAATGGTGAGCTGCATGGGGGGGAAAGAGAATGGTTTGTTGCGCCATGAGCTCTTTTCTTTCAATAATCTCTGTTTGCCTTCCCCCAGAGCTCTCAGAAGAATAGAGATTGTGGTAACATTCAAATATTTTCAACAGTAGCAACATTTTTCCTACAGACGAAGCTTCCACCGTGGTGAAGGTGGCAGCATCTTTAGAGACACGCAGGGCGCTGTCTAAGCAAGCTCCCTGTGCTGACGTAGACAACTACCCAATACAGATGACTGCGCCAGGCCTGCTGTGCATGGATCCGGACGCAGTTTCTGGGTAAAGAGATCTGATTTGCTACCGTTTTTGAGAAAGGAGGGTAGAGTTCATTATCATCTCCATTTTTATGGTTTAAGAATCTGAGTTTTAGAAGGAGG
Source organism: Nasua narica (assembly GCA_028533885.1). Lineage (NCBI taxonomy): Eukaryota > Metazoa > Chordata > Mammalia > Carnivora > Procyonidae > Nasua > Nasua narica. The sequence continues at coordinate 4,925,733 of CM052802.1, forward strand.
TGATATGTATGGGGATGGAGGCTGTCATCTGCTTCTAGTCCTTTGGATGGGAGACTCAGCCTGTGGTCTTTCAGGCTCTCGGACTAAGTGGCATCATTTATTCTATTTTTTTTTCATGTTTATGTTCTTGATTTAACAAAAATGAGATTGGAGTATTTGCGTTCAACTATCCTAATTGGATAAATATGAAAAAAAGAGGAAACCAGGATATTTTTTCATGACTAGGCAAATCTCCATGCTAATTAGCACTCGCCGTTCTGGCTCATGTGTGCAGTAAAGAAATTCAAGGACGGTAGGCTGCTTCAGCACCAGAAGATGTAATTTGATAAAGGTCCACTAGAAAATTGACTTGTCTTCTCTGTGGTTTACAGTATAGATCCTTAGCTGGTTAGTCAGTGTTTCCTTCTAAAGGAAGCTATTTTTATCCCCATCCTTACAACACAGAGGTACCTTAGTGTTTTATAAAAGGTGACAGGAAAATTACATTACCAAAAAAAAAAAAAATGGCAGAAGCAAGGAGGTATACAATAGGATAGTTTATTGGGGAAAAATAGACTAATATCAAAATAGAAAGAACAGAAACAGAAATAATGAATTTGCCTGCATCCGTCTCTTCTTTCATGACCTCATCATGCCAGAGATACCGATCAATTTCACTACAAGCAATAAATATTAAAATGAAATTTTTGAGTGTCTTATCAAAAGCTTCCTGACATCAATTGTTTTCACAATTTTTTTCCTGCAAGCAATGAATACCTCTTCATCAATCTTTTATCCAGCCAATCTTGTTCCAATTTCTCTCTTCCCACAAAAAGCTCTTTTTTCCCCCCTTCTGCTTCTGACTTTTCCTTCTTAGCAGAGGCGCATGAATATTATTTTACACTCCACTGTGGCTGCATCGCCGTCGATCAGGAAATAAAAAGGGGGCTCTGAAGGATGATGTTGTGAGTCTGCGGGGCTGCAAACAACGGGGCGCGTGTACTGACGCCTCGGCTCCAGGTAGCGGCGGCCGACCAGAAGGCCTTGTGCGGGTCTTCACAAAGGAGTCTGCGTCCTTTCTGGTTATAACCCGCCCGGCGCAGGCCCAGCACTTCCAGGAGGAGGGAGTTTTCAAAGAACATTTAATTCTTAAATGTCATCTGCCCACAATTCCCAGCTTGACAGATACTTCAGAATGTTCCAAAAGCAAATGTTAGGGTCATCACTCTTGTCTGTATAACCCCCTTGATCTCATAATCCATGAACAATACTTTTTTATACCTTAAAAGCTGAAGGAACAAGGAAATTCATTTTCATGATCATCTTCCATTATTACTAATGGAGACATACATAGGCCGTTAATGATATCATATGTTGTTCACCACAAGGTCTATTTGGAAGTTACTCATCGTTTGCTTTAATGTTTGCATTGCTTTCTAGATTTTTCTGTTAAGGCCGTGTCTCCATCATTTAGGATAATTTCCATACAATAGAGCCTAATTTGTCTTGACATGTCAGCAACTGTTTTTTTCTTTGACGTTTCCTATAGTGTAAGATTCAGTATTTTCTTGCACAATTCAGTTTAGGGCTTGCTTTTCCTGTGGCATCTTCCACTCGGACATCCAGTTTCATGTTTTTCTTACACATACGTTTGTACCACTTAATTGGGTGCTTCATTACATCTAGTTGGTTTGCTGTCTGCTCCCCGAGGTTGCACAATGTCAGCTCACCGGCTAAAGGTGACCTGTAGGTGGGTTTTATAAGCACACACATAGTTTTAAGGATGAAAATCTTGAATTAGGTGCCAGCATTTAAAAACTCGTTGATTACATTAAAAAAACAAACCAAACCGGGGCCCCTGGGTGGCGCAGTTGGTTGAGTGGCTGCCTTTGGCTCAGTTCATGATCCCGGAGTCCCGGGATCGAGTCCCACATCGGGCTCCCAGCTCCATGGGGAGTCCACTTCTCGCTCTGACCTTCTCCCTTCTCATGCTCTCTCTCACTCTCTCTCTTTCCTACTAAATAAATAAAACAAACAAACAAACAAAAAAAACCAAACCAAACCAAAAACAAACAAAACAAAACAAACAAAAAACCAAACCAACCCTGGGTTTCCAGGTTCACTTGAGTCAAATAACAGGATCTGACAAGGTTGGATGCTCATTTCTGGGGGCAGCAATCAGCTAGAACTAAGGCTTCCGTGTCCCTGGATGGACAGCGGCACGGTTGGCAGATCACCAGGGTCCCTCCAGGAAATGTGTTTTATTTAACTTTTCTTCCCAGACCTGTAGGCATTTGAGATCATGGTCTGATTATATAAAATATATTATGTCTCCATATATAATATATAGAAAATAATATATATACATATATATGAAGTTTTATTTACTTAACTATGTTGTAAATTCCTTGAAGTCAAAGTTTATCATTTTTCTCTCTCTTCATACTACCTGGCATAGTGCCAGACACATAGTAGTTGTTCAATAAATTAATGTGTTAAAATACATCCATTGTGTACAGCTGGGCACATAACGGAATTTCTTGAAGCGATAGGGGAAAACAATCTCCAAACAGTTCACACAAATTAAATGATTAATCTTCACAACTGCTTTTTGAGATTCACAAGGGATATACAGTATAGGGATTAATTTATGGTGTGTAAAGAATAACATTTAATGAAACTATTCCCAATTGAACATTCAGGGAAGATTTAGATACACAAAAAGTAATTACCCATATTGAAAATTGCCCTACAGGGATTAGCAGGAGCCAGTCCTTTACCAGAAAGTGCCATGACCTCTCCAGAGAGGGGAGTCTGGTCTCCCTCCAGCCCTGCAGCCTTCTGGAACCATCATTTATTACAAGCAAGAATTTCCAAACCACCTGAGTGCCTTGGCCAGCATCACTCACCAGTTTACAGATTTTATAGTTATGTAGACTAGGGTTCAATAGAATAACCTGTCTCAGACTTCTTTTTCTGTCTCTTTATTTAGTTTTATAAGAATATTTCAAATATACCACTACTGAGGGGATTTATGAAGATTATTTTCCATATATTAAGAGAAAAACTAATAAAAATCACCCACTTATTTAAGAATATCTTAAAAGGATTGGTCCTTAGCTATTTAAGTTTCTTTTTAAAATTTCCATTGTGAACTACTTAAGGATTTAAACAAGAAAAGATACAATATTAACGTATAAACATATAGAAGTAATGCACATACAAGATATGATTTTGGATGTATACACAAAAACACAAAATAATGGTAATTCAACAATCAAATATGAGTGACAGGGAGAATCTAGAAATAAATAAAATATTCAGAACCAACAACACTAATTTCATAAGCCCTGATCAGGAAAGTAAAACCATAGATTTTTTCTCATGGGGGAGTGTCACATACTCATAATTTTCTTATATTTAGTTTATATAAAATTCTGGCTAACATGGCTTTTGGACCTATGATCCAAAACCACTTGGAAATAAGGGAGAAGCTTGCTTGAGGCTTGTACCTCCAACCCAGCAAGAGGCGAAAACAGCTAGACATTGAGGAAGGACCAGAGCATTATATAAAACAGATACAAACAACTAAAAAGAAAAGAAAAGAGATGATGAACATATAAGAAAAAATATAAGTAGAAAGGGGAAATCACATCACAAAGAAGTCACCCTCCCCTGTGTCATTCTGGATGTGGTACCTCCATCATCATCATATTAGCTTTCTGTGTTCTGTTTCATTCAGAACTCACAAATCCAGCTAGCTTTCAACACATGGAATGCTGAGCATCTCTTTACATAGAGACACAGAGATACAAAGACAGAAAGAGACAAGGAGGGGAGAGGGAATCAAGTTCCAGATACAGATTTTGTGATTATTAGTACTATATCAAGTTTAAAACAACTTTTTCTAATAACCATATGCAGCTATATTAAGAAAAAAAGGAGACCTTTTTATACCAGGCAAGTGGTTGTGAACTAAGAGGGAAAAGTTTAGGATAGTAGTCTAATTATATACTGTGTACGGTAGGCAGGAAAAAAAAATCCCCAAACCTACATACATGAAAAATGGAAACTGAGTTTAGTCTGATTATGAATCTTGCTAAAACAATAGAGGATCAAAGCCACGTAAGAAATGATCTTTTTTTTTTTTAAAGATTTTATTTATTTGACAGAGAGAGAGATCACAAGTAGGCAGAGAGGCAGGCAGAGAGAGAGAGGGAAGCAGGCTCCCCGCTGAGCAGAGAGCCTGATGTGGGGCTCGATCCCAGGACCCTGAGATCATGATCTGAGCCGAAGGCAGAGGCTTTAACCCACTGAGCCACCCAGGCGCCCCAAGAAATGATCTTAAATCACTTACACACCAAGAAGCCAACAAGGTCTAGAGGTGGAGAAAAAGGCCAGTTCAAACTAGACTACTGTCAAATAGTATGCATATAGATTATTTGGATTACCTCTTCTCTCTCTCTCTCTCTCTCTCTCTCTCTCTCTCTCTCTCTCTCTCCCTTCAGTGAGGTAATGTTATTCATTTGAAGTATAGTTGGGATTCTTTGTCACAGTTTGCTTTCAGTTGCAAAATTTTCCCACCTTCCCATCTTGTTTAATTATCTTTAATTTTTGGAGTATGTGGAACATTAACATAGTCCCGAAAGCAAAATCCATTCCAAAAGGTACTCTGACGAAAGGGTCACTCCTTCCTTCTGCCTCAACCGCTTTGTTCAGTCAGCTCCACATTCTTACCTATTTGTCCCTCTTGAGTTTGCTTTGCAAAGATGAGCAGAGATGCATGCTTCCTTATTTCCTTTCTTCCTTAAGCAAAAGATAGCTAGCCGTACATGTGGACTTTGTTGCTTTTAGACAGTATCTCCTTCATGTTGTTTATAGAGACCATTGATAAAATAGAGATCAATATTGACCAATATTGGTTCATATTGCTCATAGAGATCTTCCTCATTTATTTTTTATAGCTGCATAATACTCCATTGTACATATTTATTGTACTTAACCTACTATCTATGGAAAACATCACTTTTAGTTCCCCTCATCCTACTGTTCCTAGTATACCTTGTAGGTACTCAGCACATGTTTGTAAATTAAGGAATTAACAAGTAGGAAGCTGTTTTAGATGAGTCTTGCAGGAGATATGGACTTTGGATTGATAGAGAGGATGCAGATGAGTTCGAAGGGGAACCATGCCAAACAGAGGTGCACAAAGGAGAAGACTGGCCTGCCTGAAATGAAAAATTTTGTTGCAAATGGGGGAATAGATTGGCTGTCTCAGGTGGGGCAAAATTAAGGTTCTTTGGAAACTGGTTACATTCCAAAGAAAATTTACAATGTACAGTGTTACATTTCATTAAAATTTAAGTTTCAGTGGCATGAATAAAGGTGGTTGGGAAAAAGAATATTTGGGCATAATAGAACTTAACCATAGAAAGTATAGATGCTGTTAGATTTTCTGTGTTATTAGCTATTTTTATTAAAATTTTGCATATATATATTACACTGTATCAAAACTAAGGAACTGAATTACCTTTCAAAATATGTGTAACTGTTTTTATGTACTTTTGACAGTTTGGTCATGTTTCCAAAAGGTACCCATTTATTTTCTCTAGGAAGTACGTGTGTGTGTGTGTGTGTGTGTGTGCATGCAAATGTGTGTGCATGCATGTGCGTATGCATGTGTTTGTGTGTGTCATTCGGGACATACGCCTTCAACATTATGATTATGTCCAGTGAGGTTGGCAAAAGGGCATGAAACTAACCTTTTAGTGAGTTCTTCATGAACTAACTGAATGAGGAATGATAGTTTGGCCATGATAAGTGAATTAGAGGCAGAAATCGAGTAATAATAGTCTTCTGTTGTACAACACCCCAACTTAGGGGCTTACAACACCTATTTATGATCTCATAGTACTCATGGCTTGGCACAACAAATTGTTCTGTGTTCCTGATCCCCTAAGGCTGAAGTCAAGGCATTGGCTGGGGCTGTGGTCTCATCTGAGCTGGGGGTCACTCCGTGCTCTCATGTAGCTGAGCAGAATTCAATTCCTTGCAGCTATAGGGTTAAGGACCCCAATTCCTTGCTGGCTACCAGAAAGGGGCCACTCTTAGCCCCTAAAGGCTACCTGCATTCCTGGACACAGGGCTCCTTTCATATTTATAGCCAGTAGTGGAGCGTCTGTTTCTCCTGGAACGCATTTCATGCCTCAAATCTTTTTCACCAGGAGTGACTTTATCTCTTTCAAGGGCTTACTTCGTTAGGTCTGGACCTACCTGGTTATGTTATTAATGCTTTCTTAAAGTTAACATCTAATCTAATCTAATGAGGGAAGTTATGTGCCCTCATATTGGTAGATCCGTTCTGCCCTCAGTTGAAGGGGATTGGCTAGCATGGGGGTCATTGCTGGGCATCTTAGCATTCTACCAACACACTAGGGTACAGAGATAATGGGAGGTTACTGTATTCATGCAGGTTGGGGGCTATGAAGGCCTTGATTCAGGTGGTGGTTTAAAAGGAGGAAAGGAAGAGATGCAAACACATTTTTAAATGGAGAATCAGTGATACTTGCTGATTGGCCTGAGAATAAAGAAAGGAAGAAAACACTCAAAGGTAGATCAAAGCAAATCAAGGCATCGATTGAGGCAAAGATATGAGAAAAGAAAATGTTTGTCCAAGAGGACAAATAAGTTTGGCTTGAGACAAGTTGAGTCTAAGTTCACAGGGCACCAGGAGGAGAATATTCATGAGCAGTTATAGGTAAGTATATTACTATAGCACAGGTAAGGGCCCTGGCCTGGGGAAACAGATGTGGCCTTCATCACTTTAGAGGTATAGTTGTGGCTGTGAAATAAATATACTTTTCAAGGAAAATGGCTTAGAAATATGATATGGACTGAATTGTGTCCCTTGAAAATTCCTATGTTGAGCCCCTAACCCCCAGCATGCCCGTTTGGAGAGAGGGCCTTTAAAGAGGTGACTGAGGTCTAAGAGGAGGGTCCTGCCTGAGCCACGGAGAGGCCTCTGGAGAAACCAGCCCTGGCAGCACTTTGATTTTGTACTCCAGTCTCCAGAGCTGCGAGAAAATAAATGTCTGTCGTTGAGGCTGCTGGGTCTGCGGCATTTTATCAAGGCTGCACGAGCTGACTCGCACGAAGCCCGAGTGTGCAGGGGGAGATTATAGGAGGCAGGAGCAGACAGAGCACGCGGAAAGCAACCAGGAGGCTGCAGAGGCTGAGTGTGCGTAGTGCACGTGCGAGGGACCAGTGACGTGGGTCGGGGGTGTGGGGGTGGCCCCCCAGCTTGGCTCTTCGGTGGGGGGCGCTCTCTCCCTTTGGCCTCTTGAGCTCTCACAGCCCTGGATCTGGAAAGCCCAGGCTGCTGCTGTGCCTCTCCCCGGCTGTTGGCGGGTTTGGACACGCGTCTGCATCTCTAGCTGCGGTCACGTTGACGTATGTGTAGACGACTCAAACCGTTTTGCTGAGCTGTGAAGCAGAAGGCAAATGTGTGTTATCGTTAGTGGCCTCTGGAATCATCAGATTTGGGGTTCTGATAACATCCCGAGAAGCAATTCTGCCGCTTTCCCGCTTGTGTGCGTTTGTGGCCATAGGCCCCTCTCCCTTCCCCTCTGCCGTCCGGGTAGGATCACACGCATCCGGCCGTTTATTTTATAATGTGCAGAGTGAAAAGTAGGTAGTTATGGCCCTTAGGACTGTGTCTACGATGAGATTAAGCAGATTCCACGGCTCAGCCGAGGTGTGTGGACACGGATTCGAGACCGTGTGCGTGTGGCTGTCTCCTGGTTTTGGACTGTTCGCGGAGCGGCTGAGCCGGGCAAAAGTTGACTTTATGGCTGGGAGGTGGCTTTCTGCGTCTCGTTTGCTCCGGGACACCTCTATGGATCCATGGATGTGGAAAACTTGGAAAATACTCAGGTGAAAGATTGAGGCAGTCAAATAAGAAAGGAAAAAGCCCTGAATAGAGCTGAATTGCATCTTTTGGTCTGCATCGCAGAGAGCCAAAATGGGCTTTTTGCATGATCTTCACTCTTAGGGATCTAGATTAGCTCTAAAAAATATTTAACTGACATCACGAATTGGAGTGGATGACTGCCAAATCGTTTTCTCTGTTAGTTTTTAAGAATATGACAACTTTTTACATCTTTGGAATGGTTTAGCTTCTGATAGAATGGGAGTGCTTTTTTTTTTTTAATGGAAAAGAACCACTGTGCTCAGAAATAATTTTTTTTTAAAGACTGACATATATTGACTGTAGTAGGCATTCCTATTCATGTTTGCCTTCCAAATTTTGTGAAAGTAATTGTGTATGTATAACACTGTTGCATTATCCAGAGAGGATAGTTTCATAAATCATTTACTGCCTACCGCTGTGTTTCTATAATGCTAGTACACATGCTCAGTTTATTTTTGCTTGGAAATGTCTGTATTATGAAAAAAAAAAAAGACTAACAGAATGTAAGGCAAACATGAGCGTTAGTCAACACTAAATATGTAGAAGAATACCATGAATCTTTTTTATAAATGCCAAGCAACCTCCACCTCAAATAAATAAGGCTAAAATGAAAGTTTAGATTTTCTGCACAGAAACATTGATGCAGATTTTTTTTCACTTTTGCTTTCTATTCTGGAAAGAATATATATCAGGCCTTTATTTAGCTATACTTAAATTTGTAATAAACATGATAAAAGTGTAGGTATTTATTTTATTTCTTTGTTACAGATATCTTTTAAACACCTATGTGCAAAATGCTAAGCATAGCAGGTGGGAGGAGTTCTCTCCAAGTTGACTTGATCCTACAGTGTGGGGGTGAAACACAGACCAATACACACATATGTATTCCAAGGAACAAATATAGGGATGTCTGCTGATATGTGTGTATGCTTTATATATGTATATAATGTATATAATGATAATATCAATATATACATATGCTATATAATTGTATATGTAACTAAGAGCCAACTTCATAATAAAAACAAAGTTATATCTAATTAAACAGAAAGGAGCCTACAGTTGCCCATGACTTTGGGTTAATTCAAGCCCCTGAAGACCTTGGTACATCTGCCTGCCCCTAGCTTTTCCCCTCACCTCCCAGCCCTGGCTCTTGTTTTCTTCCCAGGAGTCCAGAGAATCTTCCACAGTTCAGAGCGGGCATGGCGGTGGGAGAACCAACCTGCTCGCCAGGTGTTCTCAGCATTCTGTCCCACACCCACACTGCTGCTTTCCCCCACTTACAGGCCAGAATTGTAAGTCTTCTGCTGACCCCCATGGCGGGAGGATCAAGACGTTCAAAGACTTAGATCCTCACAAGGAAGTCGGGGAACATTTCTGTAAATACTTCCCACGTCATCCTGCTGTGGAATGAAAATAATCCTGTAATCCTTGCGTGTCTGTTCGGGTTCCAGAAAGCATCCTCCAGGGGAAGGCTGAGGGTGCGTGAATGAGGGGACTGTTTACAGAGCTGTCTGAAGAACACTAGTGAGGAATGATCAGCTCTTACTGTCCTTAGGTCTGCAGGGACCGAGCCCGATGAGAAATGGAGCTGTGTGCAGGAGCTCCCGGGCCACTTGTCCCGTCAGAACCAGAGACCCCAAAGGAGGGCCAGCAGGGAGGATCAATGCTCCCAGCCTCCCCCAGCCCCTCTCTTCTGTGTCCCCGAGCCTCCTTCTGGTACCTCCCCTTGTCTAAACCCAACTCAAGGTCAGAGGTCAGGTAGCTCCGGGATGTGGGCCATTGTGTCAGCCTTCCAGGGCACAGAATGGGACGAGAAAGCTTAGCCGATGGATGGGGTGGGTGAGTAGATGAAAATGGAGAATAACCAGAGTAGAGAATATGACCAGAGCTCCTACAGGTAGGTACACTCCTGATTTCAAGAACTCTTTTGTCCCCACTGACCTAAGCATACAGGACAGAATCTGAGGCTTTGTATTTAATGTAGAGGGTATGGTTTTTAGCTAGAGCTGGAAACACCGTGGCAGTAGATGGAAATCAACAAGGCAGGAAGGAAGAGCCCATGTGGTAATGCTGCTGTATTGATAAATTTATTTTTAAAATATTTGAGGAAATGTATTTGTTGTCTCTCTGTACTATGTGGTTTTTAATTATATATATATTCTTTCTGAAAATTAACTTAAGAATCAATAAGAATAAATTTTCCAATTATCCTGCAAAAGACCAATGTGGATTCTTATATGCTCATGTTATCAAATCTACCTGTCTGTTTTCCAGCGGCATCAGTAGATCTGAGCCTTATAGAAATTTCTTTGTATTGTTACACTATATATAATTCATAATTCATTTATTCTTTCATATCCCATACCCTGTTCTGCCTGCTTTTCAAATAGAAGCTCTTTCCAAATCTGGTCTTGTTGGATGGTATCTGTTTTTCCCCCTGGTGCCAGATGTGAGAAGTATACAAACACAGCTGGATGAATACCCGTGCGCATATGGTTTCGTTAGCACTTTGATATATTAATATCACTGCCAGGATCCTGTAACGCATGTTGATGTAATTGGCACAGTTGAAAGGGACTCAGAGCTATTTTATACCCTACGTATATTTGACAGTAGAGAGTGGCCAATCCAAGCATGGCCAAGCATTTATGAGAGAATAAGATGCTAAAAAAAGTATTCATAAACCATATACTAACAGAGCCAACTAGTTCCCCTTGCAACTGACACAGAGTCTAAGCTGGGGTATGGAATCAACATAAAGCCACGAGGATTAATTTGGCTTCAGCTTTTCCTAGCTAACTCTTACAGCAGTTAATTCATGGCTTCCTTGGCCATTGATGTCTTCTCTGTTGAAAATATGATTGGACAAGTCCTTTCAGAGGTCTGGAGATCTGACTTGTTTTCCAGAGTAGAGACTTTTTAAAGAAAAGTACAATCATGATTGTTTTGGAGAGATGAAGCTGGATGGTAAAGAACGGTCTCTGCTGAATTACGGTAAATCTTTGGATAGTTGAAGATGCTCTGGGGGTTTTCACTTTTACTTTTCTAGCTAAGAGAATTTAACACTATTTTTCTTAAACTTTTTATCTGTGTTTTAGTCCTCAAGTTGGAAAATTTTCTGAAATGCGTAGATTAATGACTTTTGTTTCATGCTCGGTACAGAAGATGTTTGTAACTTCAACATATTTTAATCTCTTTTAAATTAATTCCTATTTGCTTTGTGTCACCGGCTCATAATCACTTGGTTGCCAAAAGGATGAATACGAGTATGTGGTGAAGCCAGCTGCACAGTAGGAAGTAACAGGCTTCAGCTGCTTCTGGACGTGTTTCCGCAGGGTCCAGAGTAGGGGCAGCGGACAGCATTGGGACATGTCCGAAATTAGGGTTACGGTTGCAGCAGAAGGCCGTTGTAGCACAGTGTCCAGGAAGGAGCTGTGTGGTGGGACCAGCAGACTCGGGACATAGCATGACAAACAAATAGATCCCAAGTATGAGCTTGTTTTGCTGACATTTTCTTTCATGGTTCTGAAATTGTAGTTTAGCAGGCTGTATCCTTCTAATTCTCAACTGTCTCGTGGCATTGAGAGCATCAGAAAATGACCGCATGGTTATCTCACCCCTATTCATAAAGCCCTTCCCACATAATGAGCTATCACTTCACTTCTCTATCTCATGTCATTCCTGCTCCCCATGGAGCATCTCACCAGGGGGAAAGGAAGGTAAAAGGAACCATGCTGATGGGGAAGCCCTGCATTTCAGAGTCTGACGACTGCTTTGGCAGCCATCTGTGTCGAAGTCAACATCAACTCCAGGGGCAAATGCGTGTTTTTATGTCAGTGACCCCACCTTGCTCCCGAAAAATATGGATTCCGTGGATCTGCCCTCCTGGCGTAAGCAGAGCAGGAGAGGACGAGCAGAAAATGATCGGATTGCCCCTGAGCCCTGCTCTGTGGAGCTGCCCACGTGAGACTGCAGAGCGTGTGCTCTGCGGACCTTCCCTTCAGCCAAAGCTGTTGGGGGTTAGTCGGTAGCGCTGGGCCGCATCGGAAAGGACCCAGAGTCAGAATGGGTTCTGCCGGGGGTGGGGGTTGGCAGGTGTCCGTAAATGTGCTCTCATCTGATGGGAGCATGGGTGTGTCACATATGCCAGCCACCGGGCCTGCATTCTGCCATCGTAGGCCTTTTGTATAAATAGGGACTAAAGAATAGCAATTACACCATGATATCATAACAGTTGTTTAAAAATTTAAAATTCTGTCAAACCCAGTACAAATGGTGTGTATCTAAGAACTGATTCATTATTTTGGTGCTAAGTGGACACCACCTGTCTCTTCCTCTGGAAGCCTTGGTCATCTCCAGGTAGAATGCACCTTCAGTGCACGTGGTGCCCCCGATGTTGAGGCGCATATGCACAGGCACCAGCATGGCCCGCCGTCCGGGGAGCCCCCCGATGTGGAGGTGCACAGGCACCAGCATGGCCGCCGTCCGGGGAGCCCCCCGATGTTGAGGTGCACAGGCACCAGCATGGCCCGCCATCCGGGGAGCCCCCTGATGTTGAGGTGCACAGGCACCAGGATGGCCCGCCGTCCGGGGAGCCCCCCAATGTTGAGGTGCACAGGCACCAGCATGGCCGCCATCCGGGGAGCCCCCCGATGTTGAGGTGCACAGGCACCAGCATGGCCCGCCGTCCGGGGAGCCCCCCGATGTTGAGGTGCACAGGCACCAGCATGGCCCGCCATCCGGGGAGCCCCCTGATGTTGAGGTGCACACTCACTGGCACAGCCTGATACCGGGAGCCGCTTGCATGCCGAGCCTCCTGCAGATGGTGAAGCAAAGCATCTCTTGTTTAAGAAAGTATTTTCATCCTTACGCAAGGGTGATTATTTCATTTACCTGCACATTGACCCAACTGATGTAGGACTGGGTTTTAATAAACCCATGTTACAAATTTAAAAATAGAAGCAGAGATTTGAAGGCACACCTACAGTTACTGACAGAGAAGACAGGCCATGACTCAGGGCCAGGCATGTCCTGTGCCTTCCATGTCCCCTCTGTAAGCGTGCACAAGGGCCGATGCGGGGTGGGGCACGTTACTCTTCTCTTCCCACATCTGAAGCTAGCTGTTCCCTTCTCTTGCTCCCTTTTCTTACTCCCTTTCTAGGATAGAAAGCTTAGTGTGGTGATTATGCTGAGCAAGGACATGTAATCAAATCATGATGTTGGGTTTCTTTTTGCCAATTGCCCATAAATTTTGTTCAGGGATTAAACCTTTCCCCCACTTCTGTATAAAATTTCAAGAGATGCTCTGATTTTTCCCCCCTCCCCGTGGGCACTTGAGGTAGTAAATGTCTCAGGTTAGTAACTGTCATATCCAGGCAAAGATTTTAATCAATTCTACAATTTTTATTTCTTGCGCAGTTCAGGCCAGAGGTCGTTCTCTGCCTGACCTTGAGGAAGAGGATGTTATCAGCCTCTACACCTCACCCCCCCACCCCCCAAGTGATCTCCTTCACTCTCTTCAGCGAGACTTGAGACTCATGCTGAGGTAATTTGCAGAAGCCGGAAGGGGTGTAGGAGGGAGGAGGGAGGAGGGGATAAGACAGAACTTTGGCCTGGGGCTCTCTGAGCATGGCAGAGGGTGACAGCTTTCCCTTGAGGGAACTTTCATGGGTGCTGAGGAGATTAGAAGCTCTGGGGACCGCGTTTCTGCATTTGGGCCGGCCCTCGTGGATGCACCTTTATTCAGGCTGGTCAGGTTGCTGCTTAGCATCTTACCTCCTGACCTTAACATTTGACTCTGGCTTCTGGGGTCCCACCACCCTCTAGATGGTCCTGATGTCTAGGACTTAAGACTGCTCCCTCTGTCTCTCCACCTGGCCCTCTGGTCCCCAGAAACACCATTCCTTTCCTCCCCCAGCCCCTGCGTATGGGTCAGGCCTGGCTGCCACAACCTGGTCTAGCTCCCTCCGGTGTGAATCGGGCTGGGAGCCCAGCCCTCTGTGTCCCAGCTGTCTACGTCGGCTCCAGGGAAGGAGAAGAGGGCCTCTCTGCAGGGCAGTGGTTCTCTCCTTTATAAAACTGTCTTCGCAAATTTGCCTTTCCCTCTACTCCGGACTCATTTTATATCTTTGACCTGGCTAAATGGCCCAGGAGCCATTGAAAAGTTCATTTCTTTTGGAAATTATGAATATGGAGATCTGAATTTGGAACTCCAAACCTTTTTTTTCTGTATTTCAGTTGTCTTCATTTTGGACTTCAGTATTAACCCCCATTCTTTTAATCTGATGAATTAAAATTTTGGCCCTTTGGGGGAAATACTCAACCAAATTCAGAGCTGTCTCCTTTTTCCCCCTTTTCCTCTGACCAAAGGGCCTCACATGCTGATCTGACCTCCAGAAGAGAGTCCTCTGTCTCACTAGCTTCCTTGAGGGGAAGGTGGCCAGACCCGATCTTATAGGTTTCCTTCCTTGGGCATCTGCTGTTGAAGCTCATGCTTCCAGGCACCTGGTTTGAATATTCTTACCTTTTGCAGCCAAGGCCCTTTGGAGACACTAGCTGATGCTCCTTCCTTGCTCCCCTGGCAGCTTTTTTCCTGCATTCTTTGGGTCTCCCGGAGCCTCAGAACTATGTTCGTAGACACTCCATGTGACGACACTTGTAGCATTGCTGGTATCCACTGTTAGAAGGCAGGTGTTCCTGAGCCTTGTCTCCTCTGGGAGTTCCCCAAAAGAATCTGGCATTCATCACTATGCTTTCATTTAACCAAACCTATCTGGGTATTTCTGTTGTCTCCTTACGCCATCTCAGTCCCTACCAAGGGAATTTGTCCTGGTGGGTATGTAGAAGGCAGTGGGGCTGCTTCTCACCTACTCACTGAGGTCTAAGCTCACACCGTACACCGTCCAATTACCCAGCTTGGCTGAGTTGATCCTACTTATCTTCTGAAGGGCTTTGCTCTGATCCTCATTCTTCCCACCTCTGAGATTTCATGAAATAATTCTATCTGGACAGTTATGGCTGCTATAGATTCACCGGCATCTCTTAGGAATTTATAGTCCAGTCACTTGGCTTTTTCTTTCCCTGGGATTTTGTGTGTGTCCCCCATCCCATCAGAGGCTCTGCCTGAGGATCTAGTCTTCAGGGTGGAGCACCGCAGGGCATCAAAGGGATAAAAAAGAAAGAAAAATATTATCAAGTAACATTTCAGAATCTCCTGTGCCATTACTGCATTGCTTCTTTGAATAACTGAAAGTCTGAGAGATGGGTCAGTTGACAAATGGCAAAATAACTAAGATGACAAAATGAATTTTATCTGGAAATGGCTGCTCACTTGTTATAAAATGAATCATCAGGTTTGCTTGGTATCAGAACATCTTGTTTATTTTCAACTTTTTATTTCCTTACCAAATCCCAATGCCAGACCTTCTCCTTCTCTGTAACAGAAGATCTGCCATTGGAGATTGTTGTCCTCTCATTGAATGACTTCAGAGAAACATAAAAGGCGAACCTTTCTAAGGTAAAAATGAAAAGGAGCTCTCTTAAAGCAAGGTCTTTTATCTTTTTACAGGGCATTCTTCTGTCAGTCTGACTTTCAAAAAACATCTTTCATCTTTGACTCAACAAGACTCCTTCCCCTGCTTTTCAAACAGGAGATTAAGTGCACAGAAATGTGTGGGGCCGTGTTTGTTTCCTAGTGATTTCCTGAGAGCCTCTCCCCCTATGGGTTGGAGGGATAGCAGGCTGGGAGCGGTGGGCAGGGTGGGCATCAAGAGCTGGAGAATTAGAGTACATCATAACTCCTTCCCACCCCTCTTGTGTTCTGTGCTGCTTGCATCCAGCCCTGGGTAGTACGCGTCAGTAGCAAACACCAGCGAGAGGTTTGTTTGGGCGAATCTGTTTTGTAGACTTACGCTGGGCATGGCTGATGGAAAATGCCAATGAACTGGAGGAAGAAGGTTCTGGAAGCTTCTGGAAGGAAGCTTAATTATGGCCATTTTGCATACTTCTGGAAGAAGGTTCTGGAAGCTTAATTATGGCCATCTTGCATACTTCAAACTGCATTTCCATTTGTAGGGGTTACCATGACTTTCTGGACTTCGTTTATAACATAATGCGTGGTAATCACCTTCCTATATCCACCCTGGCATTTGCAGATCCATGGTTCCCGTGCCTGTATCTCAGCAAATTCTTGTCTGTTCTCTGTGAAATTTATTGAAATTATCCATTGCTTGACTCCTTTCCTTAAGTAGATAAAGTCATCCTGACATCCCTGAACTTAGTAGAACATATTTCATGTTTGGTTTTGTCAATTTTATTTCCATCGGAAGCTTTAAGAATGAGTATTTAACCTGCTCAACAGCCAGATTGGTTTTATGTTCATTTTTAGATTTGTCCCGGTTACTTGTGCCATATTCCTGGAAAGTTGCCAATATCTTTTCCAAGAGACATACAGCCTCTCACTCTTATTTCCATGTCAAAAAGTTTCCACCATCTCTTTTTTTCTCTTGGACTGTTAGGGCAGAGTTTAAAAACACTGAAGCAGTTTGCAAGGAGGAAATTGCCATTGATGTTTTAACTATAGTACTTTTAAATTTTGTTTGAAGAATCAATTTTTCATTTTGAAAAAGAGACCTGCTTTCATCTGAAATGTATGACATTAATATTGTCATAATATTAGTAACTTAATTAAACAATATATATGGGACATTAAACTTTTGGTAAGAAAGAATTACTTATTAATGTTATTGTCACTTAATTCAATATAGTAGGCCATAAAGGAATTATTTGAGGAATGAAACTTAAACTAAGAATATAGTATACTATTTTAAATCAAGAATTTAAATTATCTTTAGAAGGAAGGGATTCTGATGCTTTGTGTTAGATTGATTTTTTATTTTCACAAAATGATTAACTAGGAAGCCAGTCAACAGTAGAAAAACTGAGTGGCCCTTCTGTTTAATAACCCTATTCAGTGAAGTCTTGATAATTGGATATCTTCTGTCAAAGCGAGCAAGCAGACAACTTTATTTGACCTGATCTAGGTTCATCTGGACATAAGACAATATTTTAGTATGCACAATTAATGCATACATAATCAGAGACGATGATGGCCCACCGATTTGGATTTGAGGACCAAATGAAAGTCCTAGATTGTTCCTCTGAATACCACATGGCACACATTTCAGGTAATCTAAAATCTAATTAGGACATATGGCACTAATAAAAATATTTACATGCTGTAATTCATCTAATCTGAAATGAAGCTTTTCTATTTTTCAACTTTCTCTCAAGCTCTAATTTCCAGTCTCAGAAGGAGGAAAAACAAATCATCTTCCCGCATCCAGGAAGATCATTCTGTTTCAGTTGAAGGACTTAAGTAAATATACAGTCAAAATTCAGGATTCTTGCTTTTCCTTATCCTGCCCTCCACTCCCAAGGTTATAAATTGGGAGGAGTCGCCTTTGTTTCCTGCCCCAGACAGACATGGAGGGCCTTGCCTGCCCTGTGGTGAGATGCATACACAGTCCCTGGAAGCTTTTCTCCTTACTCTGTGGTGAATGTTATGGGTTAAATTGTTTCCTCCAAAAAAGACATGTTGAAATGCTAACCCTCAGTACCTCAGAATGTGACTTTGCTTGATGGTAGGGTCTTTATAGAAGTAATCAGGTTAAAAAGAGGTCATCAGGGCATGCCCTAATTCTGTATGACCTGTGTTCTTATAAAAAGGGATATTTGGGGCACCTGGGGGGGCTGTCAGTTAAGTGTCTGCCTTTGGCTCAGGTCATGATCCTGATGTCCTGGGATAGAGCCCCGTGTTGGGCTCTCTACTCAGCAGAGAATCTGCTTCTCCCTCTCCTTCTGCCACTCCCCTTGCTTGTTCACTTTTGCTGGCTCTCTCTCAAATGAATAATAATAATAAAAAAATCTTAAAAGAAAGCGAAATTTGGGCACAGAAACAGACAGGAGGAGGTTGATATGGAGGCCCAGCAAGTAGATGTCTGTCTATGAACCGAAGAGAGAGCCTGAACAGTCCCTCCTGGCCCTCAGAAGGATCCAACCTTGCCTGCACTTTGATTTGGGGCATCTGGTCCCCAGAATGAGATGACGAATTTCTCTTGATTAAACCACCCAGCGTGTGGTGCTTGGTTATGGTAGCCCTGGCAAACTAACATGATAGGAAACCTCTCTCTCCTGTGCCACATCCTACATTCAAGCTTGTAGTAAGCCCTTGTGGACAGCAAACCTCTCTCTCCTTCTTGCATGGCCTTGGAAGTTGAAAACATGGGATTTCACAATAGTACCACTAAAATGAGCTTCAGGAGCCTGTTTAGAAAGTTAAAACCACCACCACCACCACCAACAACAACAACAACAACAAAGCATTGTTTCCTTCATCCTCAATAGGCTTCAGCCTGCCCCTCAAGTAGCTGATACCTTCAGCAGTGGTGCATAGATATCTGAAAAGAGCAATGTCCCTGGAGTGATAAATGCATCAGATGTGTTTAAACAGTATCATGGGATAAGTATGAGTTTGTCACAGTTTCCACAAGTCTGGGAACAGCTTAGTCAGATCCTCAGGTAGGGTCTCATGAAGTTGCCATCAGGGGTCAGTGGTGGCCCCCTCCAAGGCTTGGGTCCTCATCCACATTCACATGGCTATTGGAACAGTTCCTTTCCTTGTAGTGGGAGAACTCCCCGTGACTTCTTCAATCCCAGCAAGAGAGTGTCACTCTCTCACTTCTAGTCCCAGGCTTAGAAGCATTCTTCTGTGGAGCTCACCTGTAGGCCTTCTTCTGTAAGTCAGGCCCTCCCAGGATAGTCTCCCTTTTGCTTAACTAGTCAGCTAACTAGGAACTTTAATTACATCTGAAAAACACCTCCCCCTTTGCACTGGGACATAACCTAATCATGGGAGTGGCTTCCATCATAGTCACAGGTTCTGTTCACACTTAAGAGGGAAGCTTGTACATTGACAGCCATCTTAGAATCCCACCTACCACTGGCGTAGGAGTAGAATTTTCCCTCCTATTGGCTATATTTAAAATTAGGTTAAGTGTAGGATGTGGGGTGCACAGTAATTCTGTATAACGAGTTTGGAGAAGAGCCCGCTCCACGCAGAGAGGGGAACTGTTAGGGTTAGGCATATTTTCAATGTCTCAGTGAATTGGGTCCATGTTTGGGGAAAGATTCTAGTTCTACCATAGGTCCTTAAGCACAGTTCAGGAGAAAGACAAAATCTGACACATCTGCCCTGGGAAATGTGATGGAAGGTTGGAAGTCATGGACCTCTGGGCTCACCCAAGCATACTAAAATCTGTGCTCCTCCGTTCTACCTGCTATTGGGTTAGGAGCTTCACTGGTGTTACCAGCCTTTGAAATGATCAGCATGAGTTATCCCAACTTAGCCGCATATCTGTGCCAGCCTCTTCTTATTCATTTTTCATAACCGGTGTCCCCATTTTCTATTCCTTCATGAAATTCCTATATATGATCACCAAATATTTAATAGTTTGCTATATATTTATCCCTTCTAGTTAACACTTTAGAGTTGAGTAGAGGTCTCCTGGAGTCAACAATTTGTAACACAAAAGAATGATGCTAAAGATGGGAATTATAGAAAAACGCTCTTAGATCAAATCCTTTATTATGCTTCAGTCCAGATGGGCTTGAAATACAAGCAAAAATGTAGCGCTTGCATTTCAAATTCTCTACTAAACAAATAATATCACCTACCTAAATTGTGCCTTGTCAGAAAAACCACAACATTTTATAATCATTTTCATGAATGTCTACTATTCGCAAAAAAAAAAAAAAATAATTCTTCCCCAAAATATCTGCATTATGCACAGTGATTTTTAACTAGGGAGAACTAGAGAGACCTGCTGCCTTTACCACAAAGGTACATCGGATTTGTTATATCCCTCAGTAGGTTTATGGACTTCTCAATCTCTCTGGCTCATCTCCCAGGCCAGAATCCCTTGTTTACAGCATTCTCTGTGTCTTATATATGGTCTGTCATCATTTCTCAGGGTTTCAAAAATCTGGACCATTAGATAAAACAACCTCGGAGACAATGTAGAACAATTTGACAGTTCATTTTGAGTGCATCTAAATTCTACTTTTATAAAACTGCTTTGGTTATAGAATGAAGCAAGATTTGGATGTATTAATTAAAATAGGTATTTTCACTCACTCTCCATTTATTCAGGCAAGGAGAATAGTAAAAAATGGCTTTAGAACAAGGTAAACTTGATTTCATATCTGGTTATTTATCTTTGGGTAAATTGTGCCTCTTTTTGAGCTTCAGTTTTCTCATCTATGATTCTTATCTCATGGAGTTGTTATAAAGTTAAGAGGAGAGAATGCAGGTAAAATGCTCAATCCACATAAAAGCTATCTACTTGGCTAATGTTAAAAAACAAAAACTCTCACTGCTGCTGTGAACTGACTTTCCTAAGGAATGCCTTATCATGGTCTTTCCGCAGCACTAGATGTTGTCCTAGCAACCATTCAAGCACAATGCTATGCTTATTAAAAGACTCTTCTCGCTTTCAGAAGGATCTAGTGATTTGTTTCTGGGAAAAGTGGGTAAGAAGTTTGCAGTCTTTGCATAGGAGTTAAGATAATTTCAAATGATACATTTTATTGGAGTTAGCATTGTACACATAATGCCAGTAGACTTAATATAGTAGGCAAATGGGTTCAGAAGGTTGTTGAAGTTTTATTTAGGGAGTATGAAGATGATATGCACATGGTAAGAAATATAGAGGTGAACTGTTATTTTCCATAGCACTGTAAGTTCTAGCCAGAGCAATCAGACAACAAAAAGAAATAAAAAACATCAAGATCAGCAAGGAAGAAGTAAAATTGTCAGTATTTGCAGATTACATGGTACTTTAATATAGAAAATCTGAAATATTCCACTAAAAAACTGCTAGAACTGATGCACAAGTTCATTAAAGTCACAGGATACAGAATCAATGTGATACCTTTTGCATTTCTATATACCATTAATGAACCAGCAGAAAGAGAAATAAAGGACTCAATCCCATTTACAGTTGTACCTAGGAATAAACCTAACCAAAGAGGTGAGAAATCTGTACTCTGAAAACTATAAAACACTAATGAAAGAAACTGAAGATGACACAAAGAAATGGAAAGGCATTTCATGTTCATGGATTGTTAGAACAAATATTTAAAATGTCCATTCTGCCCAAGCAATCTATACATTTAATGTAACCCCTATCAAAATTCCAATGGCATTTTTTCACAGAGCTAGGACAAATAATCCAAAATTTGTATGGAACCATAAAAGACCCTGAATAGCAAAAGCAACCTTGAAAAAGAAAAGCAAAGCTGGAGGCATCACCATTCTGAACTTTAACTTATATTACAAAGCTGTAGTGATGAAAACAGTATGGTACTGGCACAAAAGTAGTCACATAGTGAACCCACGACTATATATAGTTAATTAATCCTTGAGAAAGCAGGAAAGAATGTCCAATGGGGGAAAAAATGAACTGTCTCTTCAACAAATGGTGCTGGGTAAACCAGATAACATCATGCGGAAGAATGAAACAGGACCACTTTCTTCCATAATACAGAAAAATAAATTCAAAACAGATTAAAGGTCTAAATGTGAGACATGAAACCATAAAAATCCTAGAAGAGAACATAGGCAGTAACCTCTTTGACATTAGCCGCAGCAACTTCTTTCTACATATGTCTCGTGAGGTAAGAGAAATTAAAGCAAAAATAAGGTATGGGACTTCATCAAAATAAACAGCTTCTGCACAGTGAGAGAAACAATCAACAAATAAAATATAACCTACTGAATGTGGAAGATATTTGCAAATGACATATCCTATAAAGGGATAGTATTTAAAATATATTAAGAACTTATAAAACTCAACACCCAGGAAACAAATAATCCAATTTAAAAATGGGCAGAAGACATGAATAGACATTTTTTCCAAAGAAGACATACAGGTGGTTAACAGACACGTGGAAAGATGCTCAACATCACTCATCATCAGAGAACTACAAATCAAAACTACAGTGAGATGTCACTTCACACCTATCAGAATGGCTAAAATCAATAACTCAAGAAACAACAGGTATTAGGGAGCATCTGGAAAGGGGAGCTCTCCTGCACTGTTAGTGGGAATGCAAACTGATGCAGACACTGTGGAAAGCAGTATAGAAGTTCTTCAAAAAGTTAAAAGTAGAACTGCCCTATGATCCAGGAATTGCACTACTGGATATTTATCCAAAGAACAAAAAAATACTAATTCAAAGGGATACATACACCCCAGTGTTAGAGTAGATTATCTATATACAAGAGCCAAGTTATGGATTCAGCCCAAATGTCCATGGACTGATGAATGGATAAAGAAGATAGAGTGTGTGTGTGTGTGTGTGTGTGTGTGTGTGTGTGTGTATGTGTGCTGTGCATACAACAGAATACTACTCAGCCATCAAAAAGAAGGAAATCTTGCCATTTGCAACAACATGGATGGAGCTATAGGGTATAATGCTAAGTGAAATAAGTCAGTCAGAGAAAGACAAATACCATATAATTTCAAACGAGCAAAAAGGGAGAGAAAAAGAAAGAGTCAAACCAAGAATCAGACTCTTAAGTCTAGAGAACAAACGTATGGTTCCCAGATGGGAGGGGTGCGGAGGGCTAGGTTAAGTAGCAGACGCGGATGAAGGAGCACACCTGCTGTGAGGAGCACTGGGAATTGCATGGCAGTGTTGAGTCACTACACATTACACACCGGAAACTAATCTTCTACTGTATGGAACTGAAATTTGAATAAAAACTTAAAGCCAATATGGAGGTGAGATACATGGCACAGAGGATGATTTATTTCTGCCCAAGGAAACGTGGAGATTAATCCTGACAGCTATAAAGATAACTTAAAGCAACAACAACACATTAAAAAAGAAAAGTCAGAAAAATTTTGAAAGGCAATGGATTCAACAATTATCCAGAAAATAAATATGATAAAACCTATCCCTAATCTGGCATCCTATACATTTACAGTCTTGTTTCAAAAGAAGCTTCCTCTTTTAATCTGCTAATTTTTTTAAACTTGAATGTATGATGTCGTTTTTAAACTTGAAGCTCTGCTGAGCATTTCTAGAAAACTTATTTACACTCCAAACGACCAATGACATCATTTGGGTGTACTGCCACATGTACTTGTGTAACCTTTGGTTGTGTGGTTCCAGCCATAAGATGTGGACTCCCAGCTTATGGTGGAGACTCTTTCTTTATTTTTATATTTTACCCACTTATTCACTGATCCATATTGTCATGTGTCTGTCTCTTCTTCCATCTGTGTTTTGCTATGACATCAGCAAGAGTGCTTTGGCCAGGAAGTGGCATCCATCACTTGTCCTCCCTAGTGCGTTGGTGGGAATGATTACTGGGGCCATCTACAAATGCCCAGGTGGCTGGGATTGCTAGTCAGCCAGGTACCGTGTACGAGGAAGAAGCAGATTTTGATGAGGTGCTAGCAGTCCCCGTCACAATCCTTACTTCTCAGTGTATTGTGAGCATTACAAGTTTGTGGCACTTGGAACAGTTCTTGGTAATTATTATCATTATTCATTCATTCAACAGACATGAATTAAGTGCTGGTTTCGGTGATAACTGTGAACTGTGAAGGTCCTGCTATAAAAGCCCAATGATATACCATTTTTATTCAAAATTCTGGATAAAGTTAGGATACACTTCGATGAGAATCCGGAGGAACTACCATGAACTTCACTTGAATACTGGAGCCGAGAGTCAAAGATGTTTTGTTTACTTAGTGATTGTCCCCTTTTTCTAAGATTCAAAATTAATAGCTCCCCATGTCTGTCTGTATTTGTTTATTCAACAGAGCCTTCCAGTCCTGACTTGTATCCCCTCTGCTTTACAACAATGCAGGCATCCTCTGGTTAGAGTGGAGGCTCTGTGACATGAAGGAGAACCCAGGCCTTGCCTGTGATGCTAAGGTGTCGTAAGGTACAGAGAAGCCAAGGCTCTCATGGGGCAAAAACAAATCCCCAACATAGAGAGAAAGGTCCGAGACCGCACCTGCTCTTACAGAATCAAGGGAAGAGATGTAAAGTGATGTCAGACAATACTTGTGCGGAGTGAGCCCCCCTCGATTCTGCTTTGCCGTGTTGTGTTGCCAGCCGAGATTCTGACAGCGAAGGTTTGATTTTCCAAGACTCCAAAAGTTCTTTGGGAATAAATAAAAAGGTGACTGGGCAGGTAGAAATGTCGCATCCTTGTTATTAATAATAGGCAGCAGAATTTTGAAAGTTTTTGTTTTCTGAAGATACAGAAACTCAGTGTTTTAGTTTGCAAGTGCAGCCATAACAAAGCCCCACTGGATGGGTAGTCGAAATAACAGAAACTTATTTCCTTACAATTCTGGAGGCTGGACGACTGAGATCAAGGTGGCAAGGGCTGGTTTTCTCCTTAGCTTGTTGACGCCTGTCTTCTCCGTTTGTGCTCACATGGTCTTCCCCTGTGTCCTGATCTCC
Source organism: Nasua narica (assembly GCA_028533885.1). Lineage (NCBI taxonomy): Eukaryota > Metazoa > Chordata > Mammalia > Carnivora > Procyonidae > Nasua > Nasua narica. Next base: position 4,950,229 of record CM052802.1, read on the forward strand.
TCTTTTTATTTGGACACAGTCGTATTGGATTAGATAGGTTCCACCCTAATGACCTCATTTTAACTTGATTACCTTTTTAACGATTCTATCTCCAAATGCAGTCGCACTGTGAAGGGTTAGGACTTCAACATATGAATTTCGTGGGGACACATGTCACTCTATGACACTCATGTATGTCAAGTACTGGCAGACAAGGGCAATAAGTTTGGCCATATCGTAACCGAGGAAGTGTCAGCTACTAGTCTGTGCCGCTAGATGTATATAAGTATCATTTTTTAGCTCTGAATGTCCTGAAATGGGTGCTCAAGCTTGTCAATTTTTTATTTCTTTTATAATTCAAGAAAATCCAGAAGTAAGGATATTTATGGGAATTGCTCAAAGTTAAAATGTTAGCACCTATAATGTAATTGATATTTACAGGAGAGTTGATAAAGTTCAAAAGTCTGGATGTGAGATGAAATACACAATAAATAAACAGACCCAAGTACCTTAAAATCCCTTAAATTACTCTGACACCAGTGTATCCGGGGCATTTGAAAGTCTGAAAGCCAAGAATTAGCTTTTTCTTAAATCTCTCTTTGCATTTAGGATGGGGTCTCCATTCCCAAGGTCATGATGGCCTATGATTTGTTTATTTCACTGATTTTGTTTTATTTATTTTAAGCTAAATATGTATATTCAAATTTTTATAGGTTGTATGTGTATCTAGTTTGTCTTTACTGTAATTTGAAGATTTTAGGATGTTGTCCACTTAAGATCAAACTGTTTTTGTGAACACTCTTTTTCAATAAAGGACACTAAATTTAACACACAGGTGGGAAATTTGCCAGAGATAATATTAAGTGCTCTTGTAATTTGTTATTTTGATATACAAAGTGTATATGTAAACAGATATATCTATATATATAAATTATAAATTTTCCATTTCCTTTATTTAAGTACAGTTGACATATAATGTTACATTAGTTTCAGTATATACATTTTAAAATATAATAAATTAAAATAGCAATTAATAACATTGGCATATTTTTCATTCTCTGTTTCTCTACTTTTTCACTGTGATAATTACAAAAGTAAAGGATACCTGAAGCTCACCAGTGTAATCAGAGAAAAGGGGCACCCTTCAGAACTTAACTTGCCCATTTCCTTAATCCTTCTCTTTTAATCTCACAACTACAACCTTTACTGGGGCTCTCACAAAGGCTTCTGGAGGTTTTGAGCCATATATGTGTGCATGTACTGTGCTTCTGTGTGTAGGTGTGCACACGCACCCCCCCCCCCACTCCAGTTTTACACCAGTATCTCATCCACTCAAAAAGTAGGCACACATCTGAGGTGGGAGGGGGAAAAAAAAAAGTCTTCTTAGAATGAAGAGAATAAGTTACACAACTAAATGTATTATTTTTTTCCTCAAAAGGAGAGGTGAGTGGGTTGGCTGGATGGCTCAGTCAGTTGAGCTCCTGACTCTTGATTTCAGCTTAGGTCGTGATGTCAGGGTTATGAGTCTGAGCTCCATGTTAGGCTCCATGCTCAGCACGGAGTTTGCTTGGAATTTTCTCTCTTCCTCTCTCCCTGCCCCCCCTGTTTTCTTGCTCATGCGTTCTCCGTCTCTCTCTCTCAAATAAATAAGTAAAATCTTAAAAAACAAAACAAAAACAAAACAGAGGTGAGTGAATAGCTCTCATGTAAGCAACTGTGTATAAAATGAGGTTGTATTTAGGGTGACTTAGGTAAAATGTGGGTCAGAAAGAAGTTACAGCCAACGATGACAAAATGAAGAGACAACATCAAGAACAGACATTAGCAGGAAAGTAACAAAAGAGAATTAATTCCTGCATGTACAGCATTTTCTGTCATCTTTTCTGGCAAAAAAAAAAAAGAAAAAGAAAAGAAAAAGAAATTAGGGATTTGATGACTTGCAAATATTTTCCCAGATGTCCTTTCAAAAGGATCAAAGTAACAAATGTCTATACTTTTTTTTTCTTTTTTAAGGTCAATTCTTTTTTTTTTTTTTTTAAGATTTTATTTTTTTGGAAGAGGGAGGTAGACAGAGAACAAGCAGGGAAAAGGGGCAGAGGGAGAGAGCGAAGCAGGCTCCCTGCCAGGCAGGGAGCCCGATGTAGGCCTTGATCCCACGACCCTGGGATCATGATCTGAGCCAAATGACCTGAGCTGAAGACAGTCACTTAACTGACTGAGCCACCTAGGTGCCCCTATACATTTTTTAAGTTCCAAAAGTATAGAAAGTAAAAGTAAAAACTGAAAATTTCCATTTCCCAAATGATCCCATTCTTCAGAGATAATCACAAGTTGGTATGTACATTCAATAAGAATGTATATACATAATTACATACATATATAACTAAATGGGTTAGTGATAATACTAGTCATATCATAATATGTGCTATTGTGCAACTTGAAGTTTTTATTTAAGAAGTGGACAGTATCTTTTTTCATGTGAGCCCTCTGGAATCACAGCAGATACTAACCAATTGAATGGATGAGTGACAGCCAGCCCCAAATGAGTGAATGTTTAGATTGTTTCCACTTTTTTTTTTTGTTGTCATTGCAATGACCATCCATGGATATATGTCTTTCAGCCCTTATATGAGAATTTCTGTATGTGCATTTAAAATATTGATAAATTCTGCCAAAATATCTCCAAAAATAAATCAGTTTACTCCAATTAGCTGTTTATCATAATGCAGATGTTCTCATATATCTCTAATACGGATTTTAGCAAATGTGTTTCCCCACTATCTTTTGCCCTTTTGATCGTTTGGGTAACTACCTGGGAGAATTTTATTTTATTCTTTCTTTTTTTTTCTTTTTTTTTACACTATCTCCTTGCATGGAAGTCCATATCTGTTTGAAGTTTATGATATGGAAAGGTTCTTTACTGCAAAATGTTTAAGAAGTTTCTTTCTGTTGGCTCTTTAAGAAAGAAGGGCATTCATGAACTGAGTTAACTTTCTTTGGTTATCCTCGCAGTGTGTTCATCCCTGCATCACACTACACTGCAGAAGTTGTTTTAGGATTCTAAAAATTCACTAGTTTGCAGAAATACATTTATTCATTGTAGTGGTCTTAAAGTTAGTATAACTGCTGAACTTTTAGTCCACTGGCCACGTTCTTTAATTGACTATTACTCTTCTCTTTAAACTGTAGCCGTAATCCATACTGTTAAATAGCTTTCTGATTTTCAAAGTAAAGATTTCTTTTTCACCCAGGCAAGTTTGGATTTTGCTTTCATCTCTCTCACTCCTTTCTTTTTAAGTTCAATTTTTAAGGGAGATAGAGGAACAGGAGAGAGAACTTAATTAGCGAATGGTAGCATGGAATGTGTACGGTTGTTTTCTCTGCCAAATTTTGTAGTTCTACCACATTCCTTGTTTTCAGTAGGTACTTTCCATGTGGTGACTGAGCGTGAAGCTATATTACCTCTCCTTTTTATTTTATAAGATTTCAATGTTGAAAAGTAAAAAAACAAAAAACCTGTATAACAAATACCTGTGTGACCTTTACCTGGATTCCCCAGCTCTTAACACTTTGTCTCATTTGCTTTAGTGTTCTCTCTCTCCTCCCCTCCTTTCCCTCCTTCTTCCTTCCCTTTCTGCCCCCTGATGTTAGACGTGCTCCAGACAGCAGGGCAGTTTGGTCCTAAGTGGTAGAGTCAATATCTACAAAAAATAAAGATATTCTTCTCCATAGCCGCCATACCTATTCATACCCAGGAAATTTAACACCAATACAATGGTATTTCTTTCTTTCTCTTTTTTTTTTTTAAAGATTTTTTTTTTTAATTTATTCATTTAACAGAGAGAGAACACAAGCAGGCAGAGAGGCAGGCAGAGGCAGAGAGAGAGGAGCAGGCTCCCTGCCGAGCAAGGAGCCCGATGCGGAACTTGATCCCAGGACTCCGGGATCATGACCTGAGCCTAAGGCAGCTGCTCAACCAGCTGAGCCACCCAGGCGTCCCTACAATGGTATTTCTTATGCAGTCCATATGCAAATGTTTCTGCCAGTCATTCCCAAATTGTTCTTTATAGCGTTTTTTTTTTTTATTCTTTTTGATCAAGAATTCAGTCAAGGATCACACATTGCATTTAGTTATCATTCATCTTTAATCTCCTTTACTTTGGAACAATCCCCGCAACATACTCTTTTGGATTTTTTTCAAAAACAGACATTTCAAAGACTCTCCAGGCCAGTTGTCTAGCAAAATGTACTGCGAGCTGTCTTTGTTTTATTGTTTCTTCATCAGTACATTCAGTTAAACATCACTGTCACTAACATTGCCTAGTTTGTAACTGATGATGGTAGTATGAGCTCTTGTCTATGGGGATGACTGCCGGATCCACTTCTGTAGAAAAACCCTCCACCTCTGAAACCTGTGAGAAGGCACTTTGTGCAAATGTCTTGATTCCTAGCGCTCTTTCATCGAATTGCTCTACTGGGGATCTTTAACTGAAATAGTTATTAGATTAGTAGTTTTAAAAATACAATTTTCTTGGGCGCCTGGGTGGCTCAGTTGGTTAAGCAACTGCCTTTGACTCAGGTCACGATCCTGGAGTTCCAGGATCGAGTCCCGCATCGGGCTCTCAGCTCTGTGGGGAGTCTGCTTCTCCTTCTGACCTTCTCTCCTCTCGTGCTCTCTCTCTCTCAAATAAATAAATAAAATCTTTAAAAAAAATACAATTTTCTTAGTCTATCATCTTTCCATATTTATCCTATATCATTCTTCTATATGGAAGAGCCTTTCCTCACTTCCCACCCCTATATTTTGAGTATCTTTATAAATTCATTGATTCTTTATTCAATGTATTATAACCCATTACCATCATTATTCCTTTTTATGTTTATATTTTCCCAAACTTGGCCAATGTGACCCCATTTGTTTTTGAGCATAGTCTTGCTTTCTAGAACACACAAGATATTCCGGGATCACACAAAAGATGTTCTGGGATCATATGATACTTTCTCTCTCAGACTTGGTATTAGGAGTTCTGGTAAAACCAACATTTGGGTATTAAGTAGACTTCTTGCTGTTAAAGTACTGATCTTCCTTGGCCTCTGCAGTAAACTAATACTGATAATAATGTATCAGTAATGGGAAAAAATATATAAAGATATGTACACACACTACTCATAGAAGCATTGGTTGTAATTTCAAAAAAATGAATCAACACAGATGTCCACCAGTAGGGTATTGATTGGATAAAACTATGGTTTAACCACATGTGAAATCACCATGTAGTAAGGAAAAAGAATAAGGAAGGGTGCCTGGGTGGCTCAGTCGGTTAAGTGGCTGCCTTCGACTCAGGTCATGATCCCAGGGTTCTGGGATCAAGCCCCACATTGGGCTCCTTGCTCAGCAGGGAGCCTGCTTCCTCCTCTTCCTCTGCCTACCTGCCTGCCTGCTGCTCCCCCTTCCTCCTCTTCCTCTGCCTACCTGCCTGCCTGCTGCTCCCCCTGCCTGTGCTCTCTCTCACTATCTCTGTGTGTCAAATAAATAAAAAAATCTTTAAAAAAAAAAAAAAGAATAAGGAAAATCTCACTATACTACCATGTAATAAGTTCTAGGGTCAATTGTCATGTGAAAAAAGACTTTTCATGAAAAAATACATAATATGTTATCATTTATCGAAGAGGGGCTTAAAATACATGCACACGTCTATTTCAGCTTATGTTAAAAATAAGTTATACAATCTCACACCTGTTGGAATGGCTATTAATGAAAAAGACATGAAATAACAAGTGTTGGGGAGGATGTGAGAAAAAGAAATCCTTGCGCACCATTGGTGAGAATGCAAAATGGTGCCGCCACTCTGGAAAACAGTATGGAGAATCCTCAGAAAATTAAAAATTGAACTGACATTTGATCCAGCAATTTCACTTCTGGGTGGTATCCTAAATGAAAATAATAGCTAGAAAATATATTTGTGTTTCCAGTTTCTTTGCAGCACCTATATGTCCATTGATGGATGAATGGATAAGTAAGATATAGTACAAATATACAATGGAAAATTATTCAGCCATTAAAAACAAAGAAATCCTGCCATTTGTGACAGCATAAATGGACCTTAAAGACATTATGCTAAGTGAAATAAGTCAGACACTGTTCCGTTAGCTGGTGCCAACCTCTCCCACCAGTGATGTGCACAAGCTTTTTTTTTTTTTAAAGATTTTAAAATAAAATCTTTATAAAGATTTATTTATTTGACAGAGACAGAGAGAGGTCACAAGTAGGCAGAGCGGCAGGCAGAGAGAGGGGGAAGCAGAGATCATGAACTGAGCCAAAGGCAGAGGCTTTAACCCACTGAGCCACCCGGGCGCCCTGCACAAGTTTCTTCACCAACAGTATTTGTCTAGCTTTTGAAATGTAGTCAGAGTTATTGGTGTAACGAGGCATAGTTTCAATATGTGTTTATTGTATTATAATTAAAATTCATCATCTTTTCATATTTTAGTATTCATTTGTACATATTTTGTCTTTTATACATGTTTTTCTGTCAGATTTTTAAACTTTTTTCAATTTTTAAGATTTCCCTATGTCCTAAGTTGAAAATATTTTCTCCCACTTTGTCACTTGTCTTTGCCTTGTTTTCTAATGAAGTTCTTTTCCTAAGTTTTTGTTTTATTTTATTTTGTTCTAATTTTAGTGTAGTTAACATAGTGTCATATTAGCTTCAGCTGCACAAGATAGTGATTCTGCAGCTTAATACTTTATCCATTGCTCATCCCAATAAGTATCCTCTTAATCCCCTTCACCTATTTCACCCATCCCCCCACTCCCTCCCCTCGGGAAACCATCTATTTGTTCTCTGTAATTAGGAGTCTGTTTTTTGTTTTGTTTTGTTTTGTTGTTTTGTCTTTGCCTTTGTTATGTTTGCCATGGAAAGACTATTTTTTTTATTTTGATGTGGTTAAATGTATTAATATTTATGATAATATGATTTTGAGTCATGGTTTTAAAGGCTGTCAGTAGATTCAGGTTAAAGAATGCCTTCCTATTTTCTTCTAGGACTTTTAGTTTGGTTATACTATAAGTATGCTATATATATATATATATACATATATATATATACACATACACACATATATGTATATATATGCATGAGTATGGATGTAATGCTATCTTTTTTTGTTCTAACAGATTGTGTTCTAACAGATTCTGTCCTCGGTTACTGCTTCCCCCATCAATCCCATAGAAACTTAATAAAAATCAATGTATTGAAAAAAATTGACATTTCTCAAATTATTCCCTTATTTCAGATTCTTTCTATCTGAAGTAGGACCAGATCAGCATCCTTGTGTGTGCTTTTCTCCTTCAGCCCATTTTCCTTTTTGAGTTTGGTATATTTCAAAAGAGCTGGTGTGCTTGATTATAAAATCGGGAAAAGCAAAGTGATTCATTAAGTCTTCACTTGACTTAAAACCTGTTTTCCATTTCTGGCTTCACTTTGTGCTGCTCCAGACATTTTATAGGATTATAAATTACTCAACACAGGCAAGGCTTATAGATGTCACATGCCTTTGGGCGCACAGAGTATTACTATTTGTATGTTAATTCCAGGCTCTGCCCTTTAAAGTATAGTTGATGTCACATTTGATATTGATAGTTTGTGAATGTCTGACACAAACAACTCGCTATATGTTCTCTTTCTCTGTGCATTTGTATAATATGCTTTCTTTTATCGTCAATAGAACCCATTAGAAGAGTTTACATGACAGATTAAATCGTTCCCCCGTCCACTTCCGAGTACACTCATTCTCCTTCACAGGCTGTGGAGCTGATCTGATGGAGTGCCTTACGTGGTGGTTTGGGAGTGTAATCCAGAGAGTACTCTCGGTTCTTGTAGACCCCAAGGCCTGCATGGGTGGGGCACCCTTGTCATGAAAGAAAGTCAGAAAGTCGAAGGTGCATGTCTATCTGGGATATGTCAATAACCTACTGGAGTGGAGGCTGAGGAGGGTTTAGGAGGGAGCACAGAATGCCTTTGTGACCAGAAAGGAGGATTTCAGTGGGTGAGGAATGGTTGGGACCAAGAGGCCCGAGGTCAAATGCCCACCCAGCTCTTGATCTTGGTAGAGAATCTTATACTGACTTCACAGTAAGAGTCACTGGGGAGTTGATTTGAAATGCAGATTGCCAAGACACGCCATTCCAGATTCTTATTCCATAGGTCTAAGATGGGCTGTGAAAACCTGTTCTTTTTGTTGGCACCCCAGGTGATTTTTCTGCAGAGTTTGACCTTGATAGAAGCCCACTACCTGTGTAGAAACTCCTGTGTCATCTTGGCACATTCATTTAATCTTCCTAAACCCTAAGTGACTCTTAAAATACTGAACCCAATATTTGAAAAAGGGTTAGTGAAAAGTATTAGGTGAGATTAAATGTGTTGATGTTTATGAAAGGGATTTGTGAAACAGTGGCCCTTGTGCCATACCAATATTTGTTATTCTGGCTCAACCTACTTAGTAGCCATGTATGACCTTTGGCAATGACTTAACTTTCTTTACACCTCATCTATAAAATGAGGATATTAATAGCACCTATCTCACTGTGGCATTGCACAGAGTAAAGTGAGAAAATACTGAGAGCACTGCCCAGCATATAGACAATTAAAAAAATGCTAGATATTACTGCTATTCTATTTCTTTCATTAAGTGTTCATAGTTTATGCATTGAATAGCTACTGTGTGCCATGGGCATCTATGTGTAGGATGACCACAGGTTTTGTCTTTCAGACTGGGAGACATTTGATGACTAAAAGGGAACTATTAACAGTTACAGGGGCCAACAAGTGTCAACTTAACAGTCCTGAATAGACCAGGGTGCATGTCACCTAACCAGAATGAACTAAAGATGAGAAGGTTTGTGAAAGTGGCTGCTTCTAGAAGTTTCATCTCTACCATTACAGAGCCTTAAGTCTGCTCTAAATGAATGGTGACAAATATGTAAGGGTTGTTGGCTTTATGTAATGCCGAAATGGGAGCCCTCCTGGGGAGCCCCATCTGTACTTGACTCTGCCTACAAGTATCCTACTCCCAGCCACAATAAATCCTAGCTCTTCTTCTTCCCAACTCCCTAGGTCCCTCAACCCCAGTTTTGCACGTCTCGTTCTCTCTGGCCAGAACGTTTTCTCTCATTTGTGAGTTTTATGAGTTTGTTGGGTAGGGCTGTTAAAACAAAAGACTATAAACACAGTGGCCTAAAACACACAGTTATTGCTCATAGTTCCAGAGGGCAAAAAGCTGAAATCAAGTCAGCAGGTCCTGCATCTTCAGAAGGCTATAGGGAAGAATGCTCCTTCCTCTTCTATCTTCTGGTAGCTCCGAGATCCTCTGGCTTGTGGAGACATCACTCGGGTCTCAGCTTCCATTTTCATATGACGTTTTCCTCCGGGTGACTGCTTCCTCTCTTCTTACAAAAACACCAGTTACTGGATTTAGGTAGGCCCTAAATCCGGGATGATTTCCTCTTGAGATTCCTAGCTATCACATCTACAAAGACCCTGTTTACAAGTAAGTTAACATTCTGGACGGACATGGATTTTGAGTAGACACCATTCAACCCACTATCCTTCCTTTAGTTGGAAGAAGATTAAAATGAAAGAGAAGTCAGAAATTTCTCTTAAATCAGGACACTGGGGGCACCTGGGTGGCTCAGTCAGTTAAGCTTCTGCCTTTAGGTCAGGCCATGATCTCAGGGTCCTGGGATCGAGCTCCGCGTAGGACTCACTGCTCAGTGGGGAGCCTGCTTCTTCCTCTCCTCCCTGTTTGTGCTCTCTCTTGCTATCTCTGTCTCTCTCAAATAAACAAACAAACAAACAAACAAACAAACAAACAAATGAATAAATAGATAGAATCTTAAAAAAAAAAAACAAAACAAATTTATCAGGACACTGTACTAGGCCCAGTCTCTCTGGAGCCAAGCTTTTGTCTTGATGGGTTGAAGAGTGAGTTCTCATTTCCTCAGAAACTCATTTATAAATGAACTCCCACCTTACCTTTCTTTTCTCTCTACCAGACAGAGGAAGTTACTTGAGTTACTGTAGATACAAGTAAAATGTATTATCTGTAAATCTTTGGCCTGACCTGTCACCTGGGGGTTTTCATTAGCTTTTATTAGCACAGGATGCAAATCTCTGTCCCTAAGCTTTGAGGTACTTTCTCAGAGTCCCCCAATACACCCACCAAACAGTGGATTTTTATGAATTTCTTCAATTGATTTATCCCAGGAAAAGACTGAATGTGTGCCAGCTGAGCTTTTATCCTATCCTTATGCCCCCAAAATGTACATTATGAAAATGTAAAAAAAAAAAAAAGTCAACAATCTTAAAGGAAGTTCATCATAAGTAAGTTCTGTTAGATAAATTTAGAAAAGTGGTTTTAACCAAGACAATATTTGCCAGTTATTTCAGAGTAAAGGTTCAAAGCTAGAGTCCCTGGCCCCACAGCACATCTCTCTCATTTACCTGCAGCTGATTCTGTGACCCTTTGAGGAGCACTGTCCTCGCTCACCTGCAAGAGTTTAACCCTCGGAAATGTCCTTGGGATGACAATGGTCTTGACACATTGTTTCTCCTGAATAAATGATTACAGGAAAGAATTCGTTAGGACCAGCAGCTGAAATGGAAGAAATGAATACCATTTATCCTTTCTTGTAGTCAGATGTCAGAGTCTAGGAACGTGTCCCAATTTGCACAGACTTTCAGTGCCTTTCTACGAGCTGATGTCTAGAGGGCAACTCAACCAGACATCTGCTTAGAGTCCAGGTGTGAAAGAGGAAAGCAGCTTCATGTTTTATTTATCCAGAGTAAAAGAATTGTTGCACATGACATAACATACCCAGATTATGAAACAGGAGCTGACATAAGTAACAATGTGTTGTATTTATATAAAAATTTAAACCTAAGGCTGGAAACTTAAGGAATTTACAGCCGAGGTGTGACACTGTTTATCTCTGTGTCAGTTTTAAAAAAAATATATAGAAGTGCCTGTCATCTCTCCTTTCCTCTTTGCCGTGGAAGAGCTTGAATATTGTCTTCTCCTTCCTGTCCTACCTTACCGCACCCTAGTCAAGCTCCCTGCAGTGTCCAAGGGGCATGCGAGACATCAGATTTACTGGATGGCCCCCAGTTATGATGATGGTATGTGGCTACAAAAGTTACCTTGCATGACAGTAGGGAGAAACTGTCATTTTTGAGGATAAGTGGTCCCTGATTATTTTCCTCTCTTCCAGAGTTAACACACATTTCTTTTCTTAAAGCTCTGGGTCAGGTGTGTGACTCCATGGCCTTTTCTTTCCCCTGGAGAGATTTGTTTTTCTTTGTGTTTCTTTGTTTCTGGAAAGGGAGAGATCTCTAAAAGGTTCAAATTATCGCTCTGGTTTTCCACTGATTTGAAATAAGCATTTATTGTGTCATCTAATAACTTGTTTCAAAGACATGAAATGAAATAAACTTATTCTCATGGTGAGCACTAAGTAATGCACAGACTTGTTGAATCAGGACATTGGGCACCTGAAACTAACATAACACTATGTTAACTACACTGGAATAAATGAAACAAAACAAAACACAACCAGACTTACTCTGTTCCAGGCTGGCTACCTACTCATTGCAACCTTGAGTCAATCAGTCTATTGTTCTGTGCTTACTTGGTTAGTTCTTCGTAACCAGCATTGGGCTGTCACCCATGCAAGGGACATACCTAATTCCTTTTGGTTCTGAATGAGCCTGGCCCTTGTGTTCATTCCAGAGCATCATGGGTTAGAAATACAGCATAAGGGATATACTGAGGTGGAGAGTAGTTTGGTGCAAATAAAACATTCCTACAGCTTTTCACCACTGCTATTCTCATTATTCTTTATCTGAAATTTTTATGTCTTTCCTTTAGGAAGTCCTGTTGTTTCACAGAGTCTGGGATACGCTCACAGTTCTGAAGTGAGTCATCTTTACAGCCCTAGAAGATAGCAGAAACAGTCTGAACGGCCCTAAGCCATCTCTGTAGATAAGCTTTTGACATATATTTTGCTGGATTTTTTTCCCCCAAAGTAAAAGTTACCATATTTCTCTCTATATAAGACTAAGTTAGACAAAGGATCTCTTAACCAATAATAGTGATAAAAGATTTAAAAAAAAAAAAGCATAGGGCAGATGGGTAAAGTACGGTGGGAAGGGGAGGGAGACAGAGAGAAGAGGATGGGGAGACGAGGGGAGGGCATCCAAAGACTGCTGGATTCTTTTAGGAAGTAGATGTTTTATCCTGATCAGGGTTTTTTTTGTTGTTGTTGTTGTTTTGTTTTGTTTTTTCCTGAAATGACCTCTTATTGCTGCAAACTATCTTCTCTCCACATTATAAGCAAAATCTCTTTGGCAATAATAAATTTACCATTGAGTTTGGGGAAAAGAGAAAACTTAGAGAGACGGCATGTGAACAGAGTTTAGGATGATAGTTTGCATCCTTCCTATTTTTTTCCTAGGGTTAATCAATTTCTTTAGGAAGAAGGTATAATATAAAAGGCATTCTTGTCCAGGATTCATCTGTTTGCCATACATGCTTGAGAAGGAAGTGTATTTGTTAACCCTGCGCCCTGAACTCCCCTCACGAATATGATAAAGGATTTGCACTGAGTTGCAGACATTAATTTAATTCTGTTAGCAAAATCCCTGTATGTGCTTTTAACTGTAATATTTATCATAACTAGTAATCGAATATTTATGGAAACAAGACTGGGAAACACTTTTTGTAAAGTTTACAATATAAAACATGATGTAACTCGGTTTAGTGGGGCTAGGACAGGTTATCAGTTACGTGTGTATCTAGGAGAGGGCACACATGGACGGAAAGAACCCCAGCCCTGGCCTTGTGCGCACAGGAGTCTCATCCTCCCATGATAAATTATTTACCACAAGGTTACTGGGTAGTGAAGGACATTCATTCCTGTTTTGTCCCCTTCCCCTCCCATTGAGTTCCTCCTGGTATGGCTCCTAATGAGCAGCAAAATGGTCCCAGGCCCAAGGTGGGAGGGAGGTGAATGACAACAGGGCTCCGACCCACACTGGCTAATTAGTGTGAGGCTAATTGACCTTTCATAGGAATTGCGCTCCTCAGCCTTCAGTAACCGGAGAAGTGGCCTTTCAGTATCTTCATCTAAGTGTCATATCTTTGATTATAATGAAAACCAGCCATAAGAAATGTGAAATAAATTCAAAGCATAAATCACAAAATATCTATCTTTTACAAATCTCTCAAAAAAAAATGAAAGCTCAAGTTGAAGGAACAGTTTTTATTCTCATCCAATTAATATAAATTGGCATTTAGTGCTCACTGAAGACAATGGAGGAGACTGGAGTTCAAGAGAAAAAGCCTATGGGAACAATTCCTTTCTGGTTTTTCTGACTCCCCTCTGAACATCTCTGGGCTCAGGCTTCTTTCTCCACGTCGCTGCATTGTTAGCTGTAACCATACAGAACATTTCCCATCCATTACATCTAAAAATATCTTTAAATAACTTCCTAAATAATTGCCATTTTGTCGTTCTCTGACATTGAAAATACATTATTAAAAACTCGTACAGAAACATGTTTGTTAAAAAAGTTATTGTCAGAAGAAGCAACTAATAAGCATTCAGAATTTTTGACAGCAAAAGAAAAGAAAATGAAAGTTGTTTTAAAAAGTGTTTCTTATTTAGATAATTTATGTAAAAATATCTAGGAAAGACCTCCTTAATGTCAAATGATTTTTAAAATTAAAATCTGATAACATCATTGCCTATTAAACTAGGAAATCTTTTATCTAGTAATTCTTGGCTGATCGTATTATTGCTTTTCTGGGGGGAAAATGTGTGCTATTAAAAATTCAAATGAAAACCAGAGATTTTTCAGACCTTATTATGTAAAGTTAGTACCCAATAAGACGTGTGACAACCTTCCCATTGAAATAATCTAAGCATTTTTGTGGGATGAAATAGAGCTTAGCAGACTGGAGAGAGCTAAAAATGAGTAAGATTGAAGGTATCAGAGATAATTGGACCTAATTTAATGAGCACAGGAATTGGTACAGTACTTACGTTGATGGGTGTGGATGAGTCAGGATGCTTAGACCAGTAAACTGTCCAACGTGCCTGCTTGTGTCATGAATCCCAAGAGGTGGAGTGTCCAAAGCAGAATTATTTGAAAGAGCCCTGGGCTTACCGCCAGAAAACACAGGCTCAGAGCTGGCTCTTTCATTTCCTAATTACGTGTCCTATTTGAGCAAGTTACTCAAGCCATCTGACTCTTCTCACCTCTGAAATGGCGGCCCCGTTGGGCGGGAGCTTCGCAGGACCGTTGAGTTTCTGCAAACCCAGGTGGAATGTGTACCGCGAGCGGGTCTCTGTAGCAGACACCGGGGCGCTGGAGTCAGTGCTGAGCGCTGGGGCGTGGCCCTGGTGTCAGGCTCCCTTCACACTCTCGGTACTCCCAGGGCTTCGACGGGGCGGGGGGCGGGGGGAGCACTGTAACAGCCCGTTCCTGCTGTCGTCATCACCGGGCTTGCTGGTTTGTTTTACATCAGATCCATCCATGCTTTCTCGCTGCCTCCCTCGAGCTGGGTCCAGGACGGCTGTCTTCCACAGCTTTTCCCATTCCCGGTATCTAACTTTCCTCCTAATCATTCTTTTTCTTTTTTTTTAAGATTTTATGTATTTATTTGACAGAGACAGAGAGAGAGGGAACACGAGCAGAGGGAGAGGGAGTGGGAGAAGCAGGCTTCCTGCCGAGCATGGAGCCTGTGTGGGGCTCGATCTCAAGACCCTGGGATCATGACCTGAGCCAAAGGCAGATGGTTAACGACTGAACCACCCAGGTGCCCCCTAATCATTCTTCGGTACCTGTCCATGCAGTTTCCAAACCCCGCTCTTCCCCGCCTGGCCCCTGTGCCCTCGTCCTCCTCCGGCTGCCCCGTCTGCTCCCTCCCTCTCAGCAGCCACACTGTGGAGCTTGGGACCTCGCAGAAGAATAATGGGGAGTTCTCGGCCTGGACTCCTACCTTGGCCTCATAGTCAGGAGCTGGGTGACGTCGAACTGACCGTGAACCTCTCTGTGGCTCACCTTCGTCCTCTGTCAGGTGCAATGGAAGTGAACAGCCAGTGGAATCAAGAGCTGGATTTGTGCCAGGCTGAGGCACCCCGGGGTTGACAACGGCCCCTCCCTCAGAGGACGCTGGCAACATGAGACAGCTGAGTGCATCAAAACCTTGTAACGCAGCCTGGAGGCTAGCTGGAGCTCAAAAACAGTGTGTGCTTATCTCAGTTTATTAATATGATTGTTACTTCTATAGAAGATGAAAGCACTTTGTTGATAATGTGCCATTATTGACTTTTTGAATCTCGTTATTAATCATTTTAGAGATTGTCTGTCTAGCCCTTCTTTAAGTGTTTGGAAAACATTCCAATAACTTTGCAATCCCCAGGAATTTTCTTGTTAGAGTAACATTAGTTGTTTTTACAAGATCTAAAAGGTCAAGATTTTGAAAAGCATTAGCAGGTTTTTCAAAAGTATTTCTGGTGTTATTATTTTCTTTCTTCTTTCTTTCTTTCTTTCTTTCTTTCTTTCTTTCTTTCTTTCTTTCTTTCTTTCTTGGGCTTGTTTATTTGAGAGAGAGAGAGAGCATGAGCAGTGGGGAGGGGCAGAGGGAGAAACAGACTCCCCACCAAGCAGGAAGCCCAGGACTATCTCAGTTCTATCCCAGGACCTGGAATCATGACCGGGGCCCAAGGCAGACACTTAACCAACTGAGCCACCCAGGCATCCCTATTTCCAGTATTCTGATTGGATTGCCAGACTCAAATATTTGAATCCTAACTACCTGTCAGCAGAGGAACTCCTTTTTGGAAAAGGAAAAAATACACCAATGTCTTGTATATTGTGGAATGATGGCCAACTAGATGAGAATTGGTTACTGGTTGGCAGTCAGCTCTCGTAGGTGTTAATACAGGGGCATCTCCAAATGAAAGGGACAGTAGAGAGAGTGTCCGAGATAGAGATTTCTCAGTCCCTGATGGGGGATGGGCTCCCCTGGATGGCATAAGAGCACGTCCAGTTGGACAAATAGCTATTTGTTTTGTCCATACGACACAACTTACATCACTGCCTCACTTGTGGAAATAAGTGAAAACACAAACATAACATGTTTCCTCTTTGCCAGGCAGTATTCTATTTATTGAGGAAACAAAGATACATATAAGACATTGTTTTTGCCCTGAGGAAGTTTAAAACCATGCTGGAGAATTCTGCTGCCTTCCCACTGAGAATCTCTCTCCCAAAGCTGAGGAATTTTTTTGTATACTGAGAGAACTAAATATTATTTTGGGCTTCAGAGTGGCTAGAAAACTAAACTTTATCCAGTTTATCATCCCTGGAATGTGTTATTTATGGGGCTTTGAACTGAACCAGTGTGATGGTGCATTGGCACCATCTGGTAAAGGGACTGCTTCCGAGATCAATGCTGTTTTTTATGAGAAGTCAAAGAATTAAGCAATTAGTGGTCTCAGAACCATGGATGCAGACTGAGAGAAATATGTTCCATACATATCACTAGAACTACTGAAATATGCTCATGGTCTTCCTATTCCCCTTTCCAGCTCTACCCTGGGCATTCGAAAAGAAAAAAAAAATCTTGATTTGAAAGGATTTCTTCCATGTTTGTCAAATTTTAGCAGGCTCTGGGAATTTGCTGAGGTTCTTCATGTATTTCATGGCATCAGAGCAGATAGGGATTTTTTTTTAAATCAATTTCTAGTTCACAGGAAGCTAGAAAGTTGTCAGAGTGATTATCACATCTCTAGCACCTGCTTATTCCATCGTCTGTGTCCATTCTCCAAGTAGTACTATGTGAGATTCAGAGGTTTTATCGGTGTACAAAATCAGCACCCAGTCCTGCTGCGTTTTCAAAACTCCCGAATGATGATCGTGATACCGACAACTGTGTGTGGAGTTAGTGCTGTTGGACCGGGCTCGGCACTCCTGTTCCCTTAAATCTTCCGACAGTCTTCAAAGTCGGTGTTATTATTGCCAACGACAGATGTAGAGACTAGAGTTTAAAGAGGAAAAGTCATTTGCCAAATTCATACAGCTAATAGATTACATCTGTCTGGCTTTAAATTGCATGCTCTTTCTTCCACAGCCTTCTGGTTCCCCATGGAGCACTTTAGGTGTTGAGCTTATGACTATTTATATTTCTTCCTTCATTCGTTCTTTGTTTCTGCCCCCGTCCTTCTTCTTTCCCCTTCACGGACATATGTTCTCTATCTACTAGGTTCAAAGCACTGCGTGAGGCATTCTGGTAAATAAAGATGTAAGTATGACCCAGGTGCTGCTCTCAAGAATTTTTTAAATGGAGTCTGAAGATCAGACCCACACAGACACACGCACACACACACAAGTTCTGCCCACGGTCCAACCACTGCAAGATGAGTGGGGCAGGCAAAGATTGCAGGCGTTCCGATGAGGAAGAAGGACATTACTTTTATCTGAAGCATGTAAGTCCTGAACGTTGAGAGAGGAATTTTATCTGACTGAATTCTTGAGCCTCCTTGGAAAGAACACACTGTGGATAAAAACCTCAGGGGACGTTAGGAGACTCACTTTCAACTGTTTCCCTTGTTGCACGAGCCCCTGCCCTCGCAAACCCACTCACATGAACTCACGTCTTGGTGATGCGTGATTTGAGATAACTTAGGCTAAAGGCTCTGTACAATTCCTAGAGTCCCAGCTGAACACTGAGGCCACGATACATAGTGATTGAATGTCTATTAGTCCAATTAGAACGGAAAATAGATACTGTCAGCTATTACTGCCTAATGAGCAACCACAGAATCTCAGCGCCGTGCGTTAATGACCATCCGCGCCAGGTGGGCTGGGGGCTGCGGCGCCAGCCCTCTGCTGGCAGCTCTGCTCCCGCTGTGGGTGCAGCTGCCATCGTCCTCTCCGTGGCTGACCCCAGGACTGTGCCACGTGCACACGGAGGCCCAGCCTGAGGAGGCGGAAACTACCTGGGGGGCGCTCTCTCGCTGACCACAGCAGTGGCAAAGATGCACTGAAAGGCCCTGGTTCCATCAAACTGGCCAGAGCCAATAATGTGACTAAGCCCAAATCAAGGACAGGAGGAGAACAAATGGGAGTGAAGGGCTCTGATGAAAACCTCATCTATCATGTATCCGATGGAGGAGAGGAAAGATCATAAAATCAGAAGATAGGCGATCTAGAAAGGAGAAGAATCTAAACGCACCTGAAGATGATAGTAAGATGTCAGATTCTACGTACTACGTAATAGGGAGATATTTGCAAAGATTATGTAGCACACTCCAGAAACGCGTACATCCTGGATTGTAGGGAGAGATGGGAGGTCAGGGAGCAATTGCAAAGCTATTGTCATAATGAAGCCTCAAAATGGGGAGATGGCAATTGAGAAGTAAGGGAGCGGAAGATGAGAAGGCTATTTCTGAGTCAGAATTAGTTACTCTTAGCACCTTGCTAGCTCTAAGGGTAGAGCAGGGGAGCCCCACTGAAGCCCTCAGAAGACATAAAAGGGTAATCAGAGTTGTAGGTGGGTGGGGAGGGCTTGATCCCCGGATACCTTGGGGGGAGGGCAGTGATTTGACAGAAATGGGGAACACAGGTGGGGGCAGGCTAAGGGGACAGAGATTGACTACCAACCCAGCGACCACTGCTGAGTCATCCCGAGACACCCAGCGCTATGAGGACAAGTGGCAGGGACAGCACGCATGTCCATGTGACAGAGATCTGGGGCACGGGATGGGGAGGAGGCACAAATGGGACTGAGGCCCAGGGGGCATCCTGTGACCTTCTGAGTCCACGGTGGTGTGTCTGCAGGAAATGCGGATGCATGAAGGACTCCACTCTTCAGTGTTTGCTGGTGACAATGGTGGAGCACGGTGGCCAGTTAGGACTGTCATTAGCATCACTGTGCATGAGTGGCATTGTCTGAATGTTGCTATGATGAGAGGGTGACTACAGGTAGTTTGTAGATATTGAAATTGGGGGGTTTAGTGGGAAAACGAGGTCCTGGCTCTGAGGGATGAGGGCGAAAGACAGATGAGTGATTTTCCATCCAGTAGATATTCTGAGACCGGGCTTTGATCTAGTCTAGTTTTAGTCCTAGCAAATTATTTGACTTCAAACTTTAATTCTAGTCTGTTTTACAGTCTTTTGTTCATACATATCAGTATATCGGGGCAGAGCATTTTTGCAGCTGTCTGCTGATTTTAATTGTGATATTGGATGGGATGGCCTGGGTGTGGTACCCCATCCTCCCCCATCGCCACCGGGATGTGTTTCCTGGCGACACAGGGGATGCATGTGGAGTCCACCATCAGCGCAGTTATTTGAAATTGTTGAGAAAAATGCTCTGTTATTGGTGTTACATTAGCTCTGTGCTCTTTAAAATGGAGATAGATGCTGGTATTTATATTTGATAATTGGGAGGACATGTCACTTCTGAAGTGGATCAGTGTCAAAAGAATATTGCTCGTCACCGTGCTTGTGTATGCCGTGTGGTCCCTCTTTGCCCACTCCGTCGCATGTTGTGTCGACTGTTACTCTAATTTTCTGTCGCCGTGGTCTACTTACACCCGCATTTCGGTTTGTGGCCCTGGGAACATGGAGCCCGTGGAGCCCGCGCACGTGCCGACGGGGGCAGGGCGTCCAACTCCATCTGTCCCACGTCCCACGTGGCTCTTTCCTCAGGTTCCATGACCGTGTGCGACCTTGGACCTGAACAGATTTTAGGCTCTTGGGCATATTCTGAGGTACAGAGTACCTGTACTCTGAGGACAGGTTAAACCTTACTTGGCCTTTTAACGCTTGCACTCTCTGGCCTGTTTCTGCCTTGCTCCCCCCAGGGCTGTGACCTGGATCAGCAGAGCATCGTTCACGTCGTGCTGAGACCCTGGAGGGAAGGCCCAGAAGGGGAGGCCCCTGGACGGGCCGGCCCACGAAACGCCGCGGTGGGCTCGGAGAGAGAGCCCGAGAGCTTGACGCGCGTGGACCTCAGCAGCTCCGTCCTCCCAGGCCACTCGGTGGGTCTGGCCGTGATCCTGAACAGCGACTACGCCAGGTCCCTGCCAGTCGGAAGCCCAGGTAATTGTGCAGACTCTGTCTACACCGGGAGAGCGCTGTGTGCAGCAGGCCTCCGCAGGGAAGGGCCTCAGGATGTACATACTCAGTTCTGCGTAAGTTCTAGATGCCTAGAAGCGCAGGCATCATTAGAAGGACGGCACTTGACTCTAAAATTTGAGGTAAATACATTTAGTAAGTGCCATGGAACAGGGCTTTCAGATTAAGAATGAGGGGAAGGGATGGAGCAGATGTCAGGACAGGGTAATAGTGTTTTATTTTATTTAGTTACTTTGAGGAAGTAGGAGTGCTGAGGATGTGACACATTGTGCTGGGGTCAAAATAGATCATTAATATGCATGTATGTCTCTCTCAACTTTTGCCTTTCTTTTCTATTTCTTATTTTCCTAAAGCACATTTTGGTTTATTATGTTTCTGATGATGTAGAGAAATTTGACAAGGCAGAAAAAGAACTTTAGAGGCAATTTTAGTCCTTTGCAGGTGCGAAGGCAATACGCTGCAATGTCACATAACACCCTTGGTGTGAAAGGGTCTTCCTTCTCTCCATGTTACAGTGCATTTCAAAACTGCTTTTATTGAGCAAGGATGGCGATCCCTTTGTTATTTTGCCAATATTAACGTATTTCCTTTAGTCTGCTATTTTTCAATCTAAATAGTCAAAGGTATAACAGGATTTTTTTTTTTTGGACTGTGGGTAACAGAAAACACAAAATAATAGCAGTGACTTTATAAGGTATAAATGTATTTCTCTCCTACATACAATAAATGAGAATAGAGGCAGTCCTGGGCTTTGATGGCTTTCACGGTGTCTGAGAGTTTGGGATCCAGCCAGATGGAGGTCAAAAATAATATGAAATATCCCTTGCTAATTTCACTAAGCAAAATTTAATGAAGTTTAAAAAAAATCATAGATGAGATTACCGAAAGAAACAATTTCAGAGGACAAATGGAAATGTAGGAACAACACAGCTGTTTTTAAATAGAGGAATGGATAAACTTGGAATTTAAGTGCATGAGCTGATACTCAGGCAGTCTTGATGAGGTTGTGGAGGGGAGGAAGTCTGACCTTTATGTGCACTGAGCGCTTAGGAAACTGAAAAAAAAATGTGAGAAATAGGAAAAAAAAACGCAATATGTGGGGAAAGATGAGATCCATCCAAACAGTACCTATATGATCCAGAATCTAAGGTTAATATAAATATTGGACTCAGATTCATGGTGCATCTGATGTCTCAAGCAGAGCGTACATGAAAGCTTTCCTAGGGAACATTCAGGAAGTGTGGGCTCCATGCCTCCAGAGAGAACCACGCCGTAGTCAAGGGGCACACATCATCAAACATTACAATTCAAACAAAGAGATATTCTGTCATGAGTAGAAGTAAGCATATTCCATGAACTTGAAGATAATGTTCTCCTGAGACTTGAAAAAATAAAATAACGATTTGAAACAGAAGACAAAACAAATACACTTTATGTTAATTAAAGCATAAAAAAAATTGAAACCTAAAACAGAAAACAAGTAGAATAGAAGAAGAGCTATTAAATACAACGTAATTTTAGCTATCGGAATTTAAAAAAAAGGGGGGGGGTATGGGTTAGAACAGCAAGTTTGGCAATGCCGAAGAGAGAATTTATGAACTGGAAGATAGATATGTGGAAATTGCCCCAAATGTGGTACAGGTTAAAATGTAAAACAATGCCTTTAAGAGACTAGGAGTTTGGAAGAGATGGATAAACATATTTCTGATAGGAGTTTCACTATAGGGGAATACAGACTAGAAGAGAGACCATGTTCTAAAAGAATACCAAGAAATTTTCAGGATGGATAAATCCTCTGATTCAAGAATACATGGTCCCAAGCAAGATAGAACAAAACAAAAGAAAACAAAACAAAAACAACATACAATTGCTTTTAATCCAGATAAGTAAAAATGAATTCACTTTATAAAGAAAGTAAAAGAGCAAGGAAAACAAGAAGAACTTAAAATCAAACAAAGAAAAGAGATTACTTATCATGGAACAATAACTTGAATGGATCCTAAAAAAAATACTGCTCAGGATTGATAGGGAAATAAGGACCCTTTCAGATGAACATGGAGAGTATTTGTACTCAGTCTGAAAGAACTGATGAAGTTCCCACAACAGGGACAAGTAGGTTGGAGCCCAGGGTGACAAAATGGGTTGTGAGACATGACTCTCAGAAAACGCAAGGGTGGGGCGCCTGGGTGGCTCAGTGGGTTAAAGCCTCTGCCTTCAGCTCAGGTCATGATCTCAGGGTCCTGGGATCGAGCCCCCATCGGGCTCTCTGCTCAGCAGGGAGCCTGCTTCCCCTTCTCTCTCTGCCTGCCTCTCTGCCTGCTTGTGATCTCTCTGTCAAACAAATAAATAAAATCTTAAGAAAAAAAAAAAAGAAACCCAAAGAACTTAAAAAAAAAAAAAACACGCAAGGGTAAATATGGATCAGTCTAAATGAACATTGGTGTAAAAAATATCGATTAGTTTGATGGGTACAAAAATAGGAGGGACCAAAGTAGATAAAATGACATTTAGG
This sequence comes from Nasua narica, assembly GCA_028533885.1. Lineage (NCBI taxonomy): Eukaryota > Metazoa > Chordata > Mammalia > Carnivora > Procyonidae > Nasua > Nasua narica. The sequence continues at coordinate 4,972,927 of CM052802.1, forward strand.
AGAAAACAATGATCAGTTAACTTGGAGATATGTTCAAGTTGTCATTACTGATTAGAGAAATTAGTATTACAACAATCTTGTATCACTGCAGCCTACCTGATGGGCCAGTATTTAAAAGTCTGACAATACCAAGCATTGCTTAGGGTCTGGGGCAGAAAAAGCTTTCATACATGATGGTAGGAATGTCAGTTGATTCAGTTCACCAAAGAGAGCTTCTTAATAATTAATTCACAGCTTCATAATAATTAATGAAATTCCAGATATTCATATTCTGGAACACAGAGTGCATGAAGAAACATCTCAATGGATGACCAATAAGGGTCATTGGAGTTTGTGAAAAGATAGAAATGACATGGCTGTCTTTAAATAGTAGAATGGATAAATAATCAGTGTTTTATTCTTATAATGGGTTGTAAATTGCAAAGGAATGTTCAGTGAGGTACAGTTTATGCAAAACTTAAAAACATAAAGTTCAGAACAATTTATATATTATTTATGATAGGATAACCATATAATATCTTTTGCCTAAACAGGATATATTTGAGAGTTAAAATTTACATTAAATATAACTAAGTTATATATTTATATACCATCAAAATATTTACTAATGGATCAACAAATTGGATTTATTTTTTATAATGACATAAGCTAGTTCTTCAAGAGGATTTAAATTTTTTTCAAAACTTAAAAAATTCATGTTTTTAGAGCAAAATCAATCCTTTATGTTTATCATCTGAAAATAATATTTTTTTTTAAAGATTTTATTTATTTATTTATTAGGAAAGAGAGAGAGTGAGAGAGAGCAGGTCAGAGTGAGAAGCGGACTCCCCATGGAGCTGGGAGCCCAATGTGGGACTCGATCCCGGGACTCGGGGATCATGACCTGAGCCGAAGGCAGTCGCTCAACCAACTGCGCCACCCAGGGGCCCCATCTGAAAATAATATTAGCAGAATAATTATCTTTTGCATTTATTTACACATTTTAATCAGTTTCTTGATGCATCTGACACTGCCATCCCTGTCAGTGATTTTTACCTGATGACTAAAGACAGATCTTATTGTTTTATTATAAAATTGCCTTTAATCATCTTCAGTTTTATTTTATGATGAATGATTTTGGAATTGTTGTCATGTTCAGTTGATTGTCTCTCTAGACCATAATACTTTTAGTTAAGAAAATATTCTTTCACTGTAGGAATTGAGGGAGATACTAGTATGCTCTCAGAAAATTCTGCTAAATGTTTAATATTCACTTCATATTTTTAATGGAAATGTGTAATTCTTTCAATCCAAATGAGTTTAAATAAACTTCCATAAATGACACCACCACCATTTCTGGTGCCTTCAGATTACTATATGCCCCCTGGGGAGACTTTAGTTCTTACATAGATCTCAGTTTTTACATCCGACCTCTCTCTGATCATCCCTTCTCATTAACCCACTGACTGTTCCCTGTGTGTATTTTGCAGGGCTGGGGACTGTCCATGGTACCACTTGCTGGTGCACCAGGTGGCTGGCAGGATGGCATCCTTATGTGCTTCTGCCATTGCCCACCTCCAGGGGTGGATTGAGCTCTCCTGGGACCCTGCTTGCTGTGTGAGGGGATGCACTAATTATGTAGAATCTGGAAAGAATATAGAAAGGAGAAATGAGTTATCCTAGGTCAACTTGAAGACTTAACTCTATGTTAAACTTGAACTACAGAGAGTCGTCCCTTCATCTTCAGATCTGGGAAGAATCATCTCCTTTTTAATCATCTCTTTATACCTTCTCCTACTTTCCAATTATGTATTTCAGTTCCTCTGCATATCCTTCTTCTCAATGAGGATAGGATAGCTGTCTAGTTTATTAGGGTTTCCCCCCAAATCTCCTAGAAGAGTGATAATAAATGTTTACTAAATTACTTAAAATTGTAAATCTTGTAGGCCATTCATCATAATTTCTATGTATTTAACTTTTAGAACCAGTGCTTTATTTAAGATTATTTGACTTCACCTCTTCAAATACCTTGGCAATTTCAGTGTTTGAATGAATGCAGTAGCTTGATTGGGATTACTTGGAATGACTGGACAGTGCTTCTGTATGATTATTTTTCTTTACTAAAAATGACAGGTTAGAGTTTCTAGAATAGTGGTTCACTCCTGTGTGCAGAAGAACCTTCTGTGGATGCTCATTCCATGCTTATTAATTCAATTGGCTGGGTGTAGAGGCCCAGAAATCGTGGTGCTGACCGCACTCTGAGAAACCATGCCCTACAGCAGGGATTTGCCAACCTCACAACAGCGGGTCCTGCCTAGTGTCCTCAACTAGGTGAGAGGAAGGAGGCAGGTCAGGGCAAGAGACGTGGACAATGTGACTCATCTACAACATGTTTCATTTTGGGAAAAGAAAATCCCTGGTTACAAAATGTTTGAAAAGCTGTGCTTCAAAGAAAGAAATTGGAAAGAGTTAAACCTAGTTTCTTCACGTTTCTAGGGTGTTCGGATTAGACAAGGAGGGATTTAGGTGCTGAACTCACGAGGCTCTAAACAGCGAGTAGCTAGGCAGGAGCCACACAAACAGCTGAAATAAATGAGAATTTCTGAAACCCTGGAAGGTGTTTTTTGGGCTATTTATACATGGCAAAAGATAACTGATTAACATCAGAGACAATGTCATGATCTACATTAAAACCAATTCAACTCTATGATTTTTACTTAGAGTCTAGGACATGTTATATATCCTTATATATTTATAAGGGGAAGTCAAAGAACTCAAATGGGTCATTTAAGTAGCCATTAGAGCATTGATTCTCAAGCTGTAATGCGTATTAGAGTCCTGTGAGGGTTGGGCCCAGCCCAGTCAGGTTGGGGCAAAGACTGAGAATCTGCATTTCTTTGCACTCCCAGGTCATGCTGAAAGTGTGGGTCCAGCAGCCATGCTTTGAATAGCACTATCCTAAATAATAAGAAATTGTATTGTTTAAAATATTGTGAATGTATAAAATACATTATTTTATAAACATTTGAATAAGAACATTGAATAAGCTACTCCTGAGCTCCAGGGAACCCAGGCACAAAGTAAGTTATCATGTTATGTCTTCATTTCCTTAATGAGGCATCATTCATCACATCCTGACAATCAGATTATATGAAGTTATTGGGCCTAGAAAAAAAAAAGGAATATTCTCTAATATTTGTCGTATAGTTAATTAATTACATAAACAAAAAGTCAGTGAATCCCCACTTGGTGCCAAGCATAATCCTAGGTGCTGCTGGGATATAGCCGAAAATAAAACCAGAAAAAATGTCTCCCTGAATGGATCTCATTCTACTTGGGGAGCAGCTAATAAGCAAAGAAACAGAAAAATAGTATATGTTCTCTGGTGAAAATTTAATCAGAGTAAAGGGAATAGAGAGTGTTGGAAGGGGTGCTCTTTTGTTTAATGTGCTTAGAAGGCCCTTCTGATGAAGTGAAATTCAGGAGAGCATCCACTGAGGGATTTCAGGCAGAGGGAGAGCCAAGTATGAACCCAAAGCAGGACATGCTTGGAATGCAAGGCGGCCAGCGTGGCTGGGCAAGGAGGGGGTGTGAGACAGTAGGAGGAAGGAAAATCATAAGGGGGTCAAGATGGGAGCACTTTGTGTTATATGCAACTGATGAATCATTGAACACTGCATCTGAAAAATGATGGACTGTATGTTGGCTAATTGAATTTAAGTAAATTAAAAAAAAAAAAGATGTAGCTAAGTTGCATAGGGTGTTGTAGACCTTAAGTGTTACTCTGGTGAGAAGGGAGCCACTAGAAGACTTTTGAGCAATGCGGTAGAGTGACCTGACTTAAGGAATTGGCTAAGTCAGCTGCTTTTGAATTGGCTGCTTGTGACTCATGAATACTCCAATGCCTTATAACATCAGGAACTAGTGGTACTAATAATGGTCAACTTCTGTGAGTGCTTGCTGTGAACCTGGCATGGCACTAAGCACTGCTTCCATGAATGTCTTGTTTAGTTCTTTAGAAGCCCCCTCAGGTAGACAAATGTTATTATCCTCATTAGAGATAGCAAATAGCATCAGACCATTTGAGAAACTGATCGAGACAAGGCAGATTTTACCAAAGATTGTCTTTTAAGTTGATAAAATTTAAAATCCTTATTGAACTTTATTTTTTTACATTTTATTTTATTTTTATAATTATGTTAAGATAGTCACCATGTAGTACATCATTACTTTTTGATGTAGTGTTCCATGATTTATTGTTTGTGTATAACATCCAGTGCTCCATGCAATACGTGCCCTCCTTAATACCCATCACCGGGGTCACCCATCCTCCATGCCCCTCCCCTCTGAAATCCTCAGTTTGTTTTCCAGAGTCCATAATCTCTCATGGTTCATCTCCTCCTCTGATTTCCCCTCTCTTCATTTTCCCCTTCCTTCTAATGTCCTCCATGCTATTCGTTATGTTCCACAAATAAGTGAAACCATATGATAATTGTCTTTCTCTGCTTCACTTATTTCACTTAGCATAATCTCCTCCAGTTCCATCCATGTTGATGCAAATGTTGCGTATTCATCTTTTCTGACGGCTGAGTAATATTTCATTTTATATATGGACAACATCTTCTTTAGCCACTCGTCTGTTGAAGGGCATCTCGGCTCCTTCCACAGTTTGGCTATCGTGGACATTGCTGCTGTGAACATTGAGGTTCATGTGGCCCTTCTTTTCACTACATCTGTATCTTTGGAGTAAATACTCAGTAGTGCAATTGCTGGGTCATAGGGTAGCTCTATTTTTAACTTTTTGAGGAACCCTCCCCTCTGTTTTCTGAAGTTACTGTACCAGCTTGCATTCCTATCCAACAGTGTAGGAGGGTTCCCCTTTCTCCACAACCTCTCCAACATTTGTTGTTTCTTGCCTTGTTAATTTTTGCCATTCTAACTGGTGTAAGGTGGTATCTCAATGTGGTTTTGATTTGATGGCTAATGATGTTGAACATTTTTTTAATGTGTCTGTTGGCCATTTGTATGTTTGCTTTGGAGAAGTGTTTATTCATGTCTTCTGCCCATTTTTTGACTTGATTATTTGCTTTTTGGATGTTGAGTTTGAGAAGTTCTATTTAGATCTTGGATACCAACCCTTTATCTGTAGTGTCATTTGCGAATATCTTCTCCCATTTTGTGGGTTGCCTCTTCATTTTGTTAACAGTTTCCTTTGCTGTGCAGAAGCTTTTTATCTTGATGAAGTCCCACAAGTTCATTTTCACTTTTGTTTCCCTTACCAAGGGTTGTCTAACTCCAAAGCTTGTGTTTGAAGTATCCAGTAGCCACTCCTCAGAATATAGCTCTCAAGAAGAAAGAATGAGTTTCCACATTTCCTCTAAGTATTTTGGTTATTAAACGGTAGACACAGTCTGACAATAGATCATTCTGAAGAATCATGTTGTTAATTTTAGTCAAGAAGTCAAATTTTATTTTATTTTTTTTAAGATTTTGTATATTTATTTGACAGAGAGGAGAGAGACCACAAGTAGGCTGAGAGGCAGGCAGAGAGAGAGGGGGAAGCAGGCTCCCTGCTGAGCAGAGAGCCCGATACGGGGCTCAATCCCAGGACCCTGAGATCATGACCTGGGCTGAAGGCAGAGGCTTTAGCCCACTGAGCCACCCAGGTGCCCCAGACCCACATAACTATTGTCTGTAGATCTTTGAAAAATGAGAAAAGGCAAATGGTGGAAAAGATAATCTCGTAAACAAATACGGTGCTGGAATAAGTGGGCATCCATGTCAAAAAAGTATCTGGGCACAGATCTTATACTTTTCACACACATTAACTGAAAATGGATCATAGACCTAAATATAAAACACAAAACTATAAAATTCTTAGAATATAGCATGGGAGAAAACCTAGATGACCTTGAATAATAGTGACGACTGTTTAGATACAGCACCAAAGGCATGATCTTTGACATAGATAAATGATAGACTGAACTTCATTAAAATGAACAATTTCTCCTCTGTGAAAGATAATGTCAAGAGAATAAGAAGCCAAATCACAGATGAGGAGAAAATATTTGGACAAGTCACAGTTGATAAAGGACTATTCTCCAAAATATACAAAGAATTCTTAAAACCCAACAATAAAATGAACAAACTGATTAAAAATTAGGCAAAAGACATGAACAGACACATCACCAAAGAATTTACACAGATGGCAAATAGGCATGTGAAAAGATGTTCAGTATTATATGCCATTAGGAAATTACAAATTGAGACAATGGGATACCATTACACAGCTTATTAGAATAGCCCAAATCCAAAACTCTGACAATACCAAATTTTCACACAGTTGTAGAACAACACCAACTGTCATTCATTGGAAATGAAATGGTACACACACTTTTGAAGGCAGTTTCTTACAAAATTAGACACACTCTTACCATATAACACAGCAAGTACACTCCTTGCTATTTACTCAACTGAGTCAAGAATGTATGTCTACACAACGTACCACACACAGATGTCATAGCAGCTTTATTTATAATTGCTGAACCACGGAAGCAACTATGGTCCTTCCATAGATGAACAGATAAATTGCGATCCATCCAGACAATAAACTACTGTTCAGTGCTAAAAAGAAATGAGCTATCCAGCCATGAAATACATGGGGAAATTTAAGTGCATAATCCTAAGTGAAGGAAGGCATTCTGAGAAGCCTACATACTATACAATTCAATTATTTGACATTCTGCGAAAAAGGAAACTGTGGGTACAGTGGAAAATCAGTGGTTGCCAGGAATTGGGAAGATGGATGGATGGATAGTCAGAACACAGGATTTTTTTGGGACAGAGAAACTATTCTATTAATACTGTCATGGTGGATGTGTGTCCTTATACATTTACCCAACCCATGGACTATACAACACCGACAGTGAGCCCTAATGTGAACTACAGACCCAGAGTGATAATGGTGTGTCAGTATCGGGTCAATATTACAAGCAAATGCACTCCTCTGCATGCAGTATTCGTAACAGAGCAAGCCGAGTGCGTGTTGGGGAAGCCGGCAGGGTTGTCTATGGGAACTTTGTACTTTTTGCTCAGTTTTGCTGTCAACCTAAAAGTACTCTAAGAAATAAAATCTATTAAAAAAATAAATGAAATTGCTGTTAATGCTTGAGCCCTGGATACACCACATGGATATACCATGATTATTGGAGAATGTGTTCTTATCAGCATTTTTTTTTTTTTTTTGCCAGTGCTTCAATGTAGTATCAGACAAAAATTATTTACAGGATTGGAAATTAGTTAACACCTGCCAAATACAAATCAGTCATGGAGGCCTGCTAATGAAATAAAGTGATAAACTTCAGACTTAATTCTCATTTTATCCCTAACCAAACCTCAAGTATTTGAAAATGTGTATCGGACATGCTAATGACTTGGAGCCAGAGGGTGTGAATTTCTTGGTGTAGTGGATAGCTTTAGGAGTGCCCCTTGTGTAAACCTTCCCTGAAACAACATTTTGGCAGTCACTCTAGAGCAACTTCAAGTTGCTATCACAGGAAATTATTAACAATACAGTGATTTTGCCAAGAACTTATTTTTCCCCCTCCGGCATAATCATTTTTGCTATAATGTGCTCTTTCAATACTGTAAGTGAAAATGGTATTTTGCCAGCGTGACATATGTTGGGGTGGGTTTTGAAGGGCGGGGAACTAGTTCTGTACTCCTTTCCGAGGAGTCTGACCACTAATCCGAAAGCAGGACGAGTCGCTCCTTCCTGTTGACTGCGCTCTCCATTTCCTGCAGTGTGGTTGGTTGTCTTGTTTTGGCTTCACTTCTGCTTTGAAGACGTGCTCATCAAACGCAAAGAAGTCTCATATACTCTGCACTTCCATGGCCTGGAACATGGCTGGTGGCGAGCACATTGTCATGCGGCCGGGAAGTTTTACTCAACATACAAAATGGAGCCCTTACAACTCTTTAACTCGTTTATCACACAGGGTGGGTAAATCGGTGAATAATTGTATGTGGAGAGTAGGGCACAATATGCGATGGGGTGTGCAGAGTACAGGCGACTGTTCTAACCCCGAGGAAGCCACAACTTCGTAAAGGGGCAGTTAGAGGTAACTAAGCAGTCCACACAGAGCAGTAGAAGCCATCACATAATTAGTTCCTGCACTTCTCCTCAGTCTACCTTCTGAGTACTTCTTTTTATTGTTATCATTGTGGTAAAAACACACAGTGGGAGCCATCTTAATTATTTCGAAGTGTACAGTTGAGTAGAGTTAAGGATAGTCACATCGTCGCACAACCAATTTCCAGAACTTTTCCATATCGCAAAACCGAAACTCTACGTGTCCTTGAAACCACTGTCTATGCCCTCCTCCCCCAGCCCCTGCAATGAGTATTCTACTTTCTATTTCTCATGAATTTGACTACTCCAAATACCTCATATGAGTGAAACCATACTGTAGTTAATCTTTTTGTGACGGGCTTATTTCAATTAGCATAATGTCTTCAGGGCCCATCCTTCTTGTAGCATGGGCCCGAACTTCAGAGAATTCCTTATGTATAATAAACTGGCAACAGGTGATACAAAGGCTAAGAAGAAGACCCAGACCCTCAATTAGCTCACGGTTTAGAAGATGTACAGATACAATTGTGATAGAGTGAGTTGTGAAAAAAATAGCAAAGCAAAGCAGCTCAGGGCTTCAGGGGATGAAGAAGCTAAGATAGGCATCCTCGGTGGGCTTTGAGAGACACGAGGACTTGTCTGGGGTTGGCAGGCGCTGGGGGTTTGGAGGGGGTGGTGAGGGGTTAGTCACGCTCAGGTGCCTGAATTTGAAAGTGATGATCATGGCTGGATTCTACGACAGGTTCAGAGGATTGATGACATCAGAAAGGTGGTTGAGGGGGAAAGGGGTCCTGTGGTTGAGCTCCGGATGCCAAAATGTTCAGGGAACCAAAATGGCCACGATAACTTTTTGTCACATCTCTCCTGTGTTGTGGTGTTTAAGAAAGCTGTTCCCACATCTTGCATTTTCTTCCTCAGACACTTAGCAAAGGAGAAGAGGGATATAGGCAGGTAGAGCTGGGAGGAATGCCAGTGTGTCCTCCTCTGTGTGACAGAGTCTAACACAGGGAGGAAAGCCCAGAAGCTGCGTGAGTGAGCAGAGCAGTGAGCAGTTCCCTCCAACCATGACTTGCTGGCTGCGTGGAGAGCGGTCTCCTGCTGGAAATGGGAAGACAAAACAAGGCCAGCCTTTCCACCCCATGGTCCAGCCTCTTCTGGCACATAGGACTCTGTGAGAAGCGTTTTGTGGTTTGTGATCGTCTGTCGTCAAACATAAGCCGTTAAAAATGAACCCGTAGGGGTAGTGGTGGGAAATGGCAGTGGGACTTGCCGGGGGCCTCAGATGGTTTCATTCTTCTGAAGTCAGAGTTTAATATTTGATTAAATTATTAAATTAAAGTTTAATATTAATATTTAATCCCAATATTACTACTCTGTAGAGTAGTAATATTGGGATTAAAAGGGGAAGGGAGAAGCCTTACCCGGACCACATGAGGCTGACGGGACACCGCTCTGAAGGCCCTGCTGTGGGCATCTGTCTCTGGGGCGCCCTCTGCCCACAAAGTAAAGCTCTCCATTTTTTACTCTGAGCTCTGAGGTCTTTCAGAGGACACTGGAGATGTGCCAGGATGGGAAGATTTGCACTTGACAGGAGAGTGGGAGCCGAGGCAGGATATTTATAGCTGGTGAGGTCCGTCTTGGGACTCGCTGGAGCGTTCTAATTAATGCAGACTGTGCCCAAAATGCTGGCAAGCTGCTGGATTCCGTTTTCTTGATTTGTTGGAAGGAAGATAAAGAGAAAAATTACAAATTAAGTGGTAGAAATTGGCTGCCTGTAATAAACTCTTTTAAAACTTTCTAAATTTGTTCTGAATAAATAAAGACTAATGGAAATTTTGTGAATGTTTTAGTGAAAGTGTTATTTTGTGTGAACTGTAGCTTCCAAGAAATTTACACATAATTCAAGAATCTTTGTTCCACCTATGTAATGAAAATAGGAATTAGCAAAATGCCCATTTTATAAAACAAATTGAAACCCTCATGTTATGTAAAACAAAACAAAGCAAAACAAAAACAAAACAAAACAAAACCTGTCAAGATTTTGTTTTTAAAATGATTTTTCTAGGTAATTCCATGGAGTCAAGCCCAAACTCCTGCACCTTCTAAATCTATTGAGCTATAATTAATTATCCAAATGGTGCCCCTAAAGAGCTCTATAATATCTAAGAATTTCTTCCTCAATCCCCAAAGATGGAATTATATTGACTACTGTTGGTGTGGAAGTGTGTTATAGCCCTCTGATTCTTTGAAAGTTGATGCTCTATCTTCTGTGTGTATGATAATTAAACTAACTAGAATAGTCCACCAGTGGAATTATAATTAGAAGGGAATCAAATGTCCAATTGTTTGTCAACGGGATTAAATAAAAATCCCTTGAACCAGGCAACATGTTTTTTTATATTCCAAGTGTTTACCACAGTGCTTATTGTATGGTAGGCACTTAATAAGTGTTTGCCAACGCTTGCTGGCAAGTGCCGTAGAAAAAGGTGACAGGTGTCTGTCCTAGTCCTAGCGCCACCATAGCCCAGCGTGTGACGTGTCTGTGACACAGATGCTGAGTGTAGTGGCGACGTGCACGGGCTCTGGGGCCAGGCTGCCCGAGCCACATCCCAGCTCTGCTTCTTACTCCTCCGTGACCTTCGCCAGCGTACCTTCTGCTGCTCTGAGGGTGGTCTGTCCCGCAGCCGCATCGTCGTCACTCAGGACTTGGTCAGAAATGCAGTCTTCGGCTCCAGCCCACACCTGAATCAGAAGCACCATTGTTTAGAAGGGTCTTCGGGCTGCATCTGCTTCTTTGGGGTAAATACCGAGTAGTGCAATTGCAGGGTCATAGGGTAGCTGTATATTTAATTTCCTGAGGAATCTCTATACTGTTTTCCAAAGTGGCTGCACCAACTTGCATCCCCACCAACAGTGGAGGAGGGTTCCCCTTTCTCCACATCCTCTCCAGCATTTGTTGTTTACTGTCTTGTTGATTTTGGCCATTCTAACTGGCGTAAGGTGGTATCTCAGTGTGGTTTTGATTTGAATCTCTCTGATGGCTAAAGATGATGAACATTTTTTCAT
>CM052802.1:4984602-5043857 GCA_028533885.1 Nasua narica
CTGTTTTTGTGCCAGTACCATGTTGTCTTGGTGATCACAGCTTTGTAGTAAAGTTTGAAGTCAGGCAATGGGATGCCCCCAGCTTTGTTTTTCTTTTTCAACATTTCCTTAGCAATTTGGGGTCTTTTCTGGTTCCATACAAATTTTAGGATTGTTTGTTCCAGAAGGGCCACATTTACCCCAATGTTCATAGCAGCAATGGCCACAATTGCCAAACCGTGGAAAGAACCAAAATGCCCTTCAACAGATGAGTGGATAAGGAAGATGTGGTACATCTATACAATGGAATATTATGCCTCCATCAGAAAGGATGAATATCCAACTTTTATATCAACATGGACAGGACTAGAAGAGATTACGCGGAGTGAAATAAGTCAAGTGGAGGGAGTCAATTATCTTATGGTCTCACTTACGTGTGGAGTATAAAGAAAATCATGGAGGGCATCGTGAGAAGGAAGGGAAGGGTGAATGGGGGGAAATTGGAGGGGGCAATGAACCAGGAGAGACTGTGGACTCTGAGCAACAAACTGAGGGTTTTGGAGGGGAGGGGGTGGGAGGGTTGGGCGAGCCTGATGGTGGGTATTGAGAAGGGCACGTACTGCATGGAGCACTGGGTGTGGTGCATGAACAGTCAATCTTATAACACTGAAAAATTGAAATAAACATATTTGGGGAGAAAAAAAAAAGAAGGGTCCTTGGGCAAACAGTACACAGTCAAGTACGAGAAGCCCTGATTTCCTTTAGGTGCGATGTCCCAGTTTCCTCATTTACGATGCATTTTACGATGTATTTATTTTTCAAATATTTGAAACACCATGAGAATTTCAGTGATGTCACCATGAAAGAGTAAATGTAGTAAAAAAAAATATTATCAAATGATTCAACAATTTTTAACGAGAGGTGACTTCATAGCTGTCAGCTAGAAATCAAGGAGTTCTGGCTGGCTCTTTATCATCAAAACGATACCTATGGCAATAATAATTTAAAGAGATGCTGGAAAAAATAACAAGTCTGAAAAATTCTGGATTGTTCACGAATGAAAGATAACATAAGGTTCTGATCTGTTTCTCTGTAATAAGTAGCAAGTGATACAAATGTATGATCATATAGTAGCCCTAAATTACTGGTATGTCTTATCACTGAAGATGTGACATATTTTATTGAGATATAATACTTCTTACTGACATAAAGAGAACAGATTAAGCAAAGGACTAAAAGCTGTGGTTCTATTTTACCAGAATAAGTTGACACATAATGAAATATGGTAGCTATGCTAGTAGTATCAATTAACATATAAAATACTTAGGAATAGACATAATCTTTCTCATTTTCATGAAAGAAAATCCTATATATGGTCAATTTGAAGTATGCTGCCTTACCACCTGTGGAAAAACTCTAGTTCCTATTAATCTTGTTCTATTATTTCCCCAAAATTGTATTTATTTTATTTATTTATTTATTTATTTATTTATTTTTAATTAACATATAATGTATTATTTACCCCAGGGTACAAGTCTGTGAATCATCAGGCTTAAACATTTCACAGCATTTGCCATAGCACATACCCTCCCCAATGTCCATATCCCTACCCCCCCACCTCCCAACAACCCTTAGTTTGCTTTGTGAGTTTAGGAGTCTCTTATGGTTTGTCTCCTTCCCCATCCCATCTTGTTTATGGCCACTCAAATTTGGGTTTCTCGACACTGTGTCCCACTAGGAGGAGCCAGGAATCCTTGGAGAATGGCAGAGTTAGACCCAGGATAGGAAAGATGCAAGACGAACCGTGGACACCTATGGTGCTGTCTTGTTTGATAGCTTGTGTAGGTCATCAAAGATGAATGGATAGCGTGAAAGACACGTGGGCTAACAGAGATGCATTATCCAGAGATGGAGTAATCCAAGATAAACAGGAGCATTAAATATAATTTATTAAAATTGTTTTACAGGAAAAAAAATCAAATTGTATTGAAAATATTTGGAAATAACTAGGACATTAAAACTGTACTCAGAAAATTGTTAACTGAAAGAAAAAAAAATAAGAATTTCTCAAACTTCTCTAAGGGACACGTGGGTGGCTCAGTCGGTTAAGCGTCTGCCTTCAGCTCAGATCATGATCCCAGGTCCTGGGATCGAGTCCCACATCAGGTGGCCTGCTTCTCCCTCTGCTTGTTGCTCCCCCTGCTTGTGCTCTCTTTCTCATAAATAAATAAATAAAATCCTTAAAAAATAATTTGTCTAACTTCTGTAAGAATTCTATTTTAGAGTAAATAGCTGTAGTGGTTGAGGAGAGTTTTTCTGTAGAGAATTACTCCAGATAATAATTGAAGATAATATCAGAATCAGAATATTCACCATTCGTAAATCCTAATTCATTCTGGCAACAGTTACAAATAGGTGAAAGTGGGTGAGTCGATATACAGTGAAGGAGTCAGGCTGATGCCATGTGATCAGGTTGAGGGCCAGTAGAAGTGAGCAAACCATCAGTTTATCTTTTTATCTTTTAATCAAGTTTATCTGGTTATGGTTATATTGTACTATTTTCTGTACTTTTGTGTAGAATATGCGAAGTACCAATTCATGATAGACCCCCTTCCAGCACTGGAAAGAGAGAGAGAGAGAGTGTGTGTGTGTGTGTGTGTGTGTGTGCGCGCGCGTAAGTAACGATGAAATGTTAGGGTAAGATGGCTGAATATGATACACCACCGGCTGATACCTTCTAGGACAATAAGCCATAATCTTTGTGGTTGTCTGTCACCTCAGATCAGAATTATGACCATGAGTGGGACTCTATTGTACCCGTACCAAACTTGTTTTTTGGTCCAGGCTTTGTAGACACTGGATATACAAATAGAGTTGATTATCATCTCTTACTAATGTGCTGTCATACCTTATGAAGTGAGAAGTGCTCTGAAATACGACTGCAGGCATCCTTTGTTGCACTATTTGTTCACTTTTGTTGTCGTGAGAGGAGAACAAATTCTTACTGGATCTGTGCCGATAATTGCGTTGCCATGAACAGTAAGGAGGCCCCATAAAGGTATTTGTTTCTGAGTTCTCGGGGCCAGTGAAAAATCGGAGACTATTGATAAATGTTTCATTCAGTAAACAGAAGTGTGGTCCACTAAACTGAAGGTGAGATAAAGGAAGAAGAAAAAGACCTTCATATATTCATAAAAATAGAACCGTGAAAGCAGTGCTAACACATTCAAAACAAATAGCCATAATTAGATTTCCCTCATCAATTTAATTGTTCTCATGTAATTAATTCTCATCTTGTTGGATCTTGGGTTAATGGGTTGCTTTCATGAAGGACATCTATTTCCAGACTGAAATGATCCTGGAAATCCTAATTCATTCCACTGGCGTCGGCTCTAACTGAGAGTCTGTTCTTTGAAGTATCAGTAGTTCAAAGCACCTGGCGGAGTCCTTTCCCTGAGGCCTGAGACCTGAGACCGTCCTTCTGTGATGAAGATAGAACCTCAGTCCTGTGCTTTAGAGAGAGCTTCCAGGCAGCCTCAGATGGAAGCACAAACCGGTTTCAAAATAATAAAAGGAGGATTGGATTTTTACAGTGACCAATAACATCAGAATGGGGAGAGTAACATTCTCTTGGTGATACAGTATGTAATGACTTTATATAAGGCTTTGGTCAGTGTTTCCCTGTAGGGTAAGACCGTATAATAGGCAACAAGGGCTTTGATTAATCTTTATGCCCCCTCCCCCATAAAGGGTTCAATATGTGGAAGATTTGGATAAATAAGATTTTATCCATACAAACCAAACCTAGGGAAGGCTGAGTCTCCTCTGTTGGAGCTCATTCCCTAGCTCCCCCAGTGATACTGCTTTAATTAAGAAACGCAAAGCACACAAAACCCAGAATTTCTAGCATCTCTCTCCAAGTACCCTCTGGGAAATTCTAAGACATTTTTAATTGCAAGGTATATACTGAAATTATTATTTTAAATTTTTATTTTAATTTTAGACCTGATTTCTGTAAGGCAAGATCAAAGAAATTATCAGAGGAGATTTGATCATTTCGTTATAATAAAGTTTAGGCATCTGAGAAAGAATACGTGGCTGTTTTTTTCTTAAACAAAGTGACAAAAAATATTTAAAAACAAATGTAGGTAAGGGAAGATGATTAAAAGGAACTTTAGCTCATTTACAAGTGAAGAAGCTTTGCCTTTTTAGATTATCTATCAAAGAATATGATAAAATCAACACAAAGCTGAGATTATGCCAGTGGGTTATACATAGAATGCTACCTGAGAACATTGCACAGATGGGGAAAAATTTTTACTATACCTCATTGGGTGTTCTAACATGAATTTCATCAGCTCGATAGAGGATAAGTCTAATTTTAATTTTGCATTAATATAATATTTGATAATATAGGTTTTAATATAGCTTCTTTTTTTGGTCCTTAAATTATCTTATGAAGAAGCCCATAAAAACTCATAAAAACTAAATAGACTTTGCACTAATTTTAACACATTTCATAACTTCTTTTTAATTAATTAACTAATTAATTTTTATTGTGTTATGTTAGTCACCATACATCATTAGTTTTGTTTGTTTGTTTGTTTGTTGTAAGATTTTATTTATTATTTGACAGAGAGAGAGAGATCACAGGTAGGCAGAGAGGCAGGCAGAGGGAGAGGGGGGAGCAGGCTCCCTACTGAGCAGAGAGCCCAATGTGGGGCTCGATCCCAGGACCCTGAGATCATGACCTGAGCCGAAGGCAGAGACTTAACCTACTGAGCCACCCAGGCGCCCCACATTATTAGTTTTTGATGTAGTGTTCCATGATTCATTGCCATAACTTCTTTTTAGACCTAAGTGTTATGAATAAAGTAGATTTCACTTTCCTCAAACTTTCTACAACTTTCTATATTTTCTGTTTTCTCAAGTTTTTTATCCCCACTCTATTCTTTCATATTCTGTAACAAACTGCCACTTTGTTTTAGGGAAAAAATATGCTCTTCTTCCTTTAAAAACAAAATCTCATCCCATTGCTTTGGGTAAACAGCTGTATTTTTCTGTCGCTCCTGCTTCTAATATAGTGTCAGTCACCCAAGGTAATACTAACTCTTAACCAAAATAACAACTTTTGTTATACAGAGGTAATTGGGAGGTAGGCAATTGAGAACTGTCTGTTAGACACAAGAATTTTAGCAGAGTAGCAAAGCTCATAAATACACATTACACAGTTTCTACAGGTCCACTTTCTAAAAGTAGCAAAAATAAAACTTGATTAACATGAACTAAAGATACCACTATTTTATAGCATATAGGATCAAAAATACACAACTTTAAATTATATTTATTTATCGATTCCTTTATAAAAACGGACACTATCTAGTTATCCAAAGATCATTCATTAAACAGCCTGACTTAATATCAGTCCAGGTTTTAAGTTACATAAGGATCTAAGAACTTCTGTTTTGGCTGACACAATGCAAAACATGACTACCATAAAACCTTTGTCGGAATTACGATTCAATCTAGTCAAATACATATGTGCAAATGTATATTCTTCATAAACTTAAGTGCCATGCAGGTGTAATGTTTGCTTACTTAATAAACCAATATGAGAAGTATAAATTCAGATTAACTACTGTCTTTTTGGGAAATAAAACCAAGTCTTTGATAAAACATAAAAAATCTTATCATATATTCAACACTGAAATACCTGAGAAAAGATACGTTGCTTTTTTTCTTTCTTAAATCCAATTTTTTTAAACAGCTTCACAAGAGTGTCCAGAGATTCACTTAATTATGTGAACATAGATTCTTCAAATATTTCGTAGCTATTAGTTTCCAGAAGAATTTTTTTTCCCTTAAAACTGAGAGTAAGGAGTTGAGTTTCTTGTCCAAGATCTTGCAGCTAAAACATGTTGAGGCTAAGATTTGAACCAAGATCTTTAGTCAAAAATCCATTGTCTTTGAATTGAATCAAAGGGTTCTCTGGCAAATGCTTAGATTCCATCTCATTTGTAAAATCAACACTGCATGAACAATCAATCTTGTAACACTGAAAAATTAAAATAAACAACTTTGGGGAGAAAAAAAATTAAAATAGAAAAAAATAAAATAAAATCAACACTCATCCTATATACTCGGATGCAAGAACCACCACCTCATTATAAGGTGTTCAACAAATCTCTCCATTTTTGTAAAATACCTCAGTAATAGCTTCCTAAGTTAAGAGATGTCTACTTTCCATGGCTTTGCCTTTGACTGAGTAAATATACCGGTTGACGGGAATCACACAACAGCCATAGAAAAGCTACTTTTAATATGTGCAGAGCTAGTTGGTGAGAAACCTTGTGTTTTGAGTTTGTCAAGAAGTTATACAATCTGTTCATTTTTTTTTTTCCAAACACAGTTTTGTGAACTGGACTTCCAAGCTATTTTGGACCTCTTTCTAAAGCTTTTTCCCCCCTTCCCTTTCAAATTAGTTCCAGCTGATGAATGAACATGCTGCGTCATTCCATTTCTGTACCCGAATGCACCCTAAGATTGAACATGGCCAGCCCTGGACCATACCTGGCTTCTTAGTCATTACCTACTTGGGAATAGCATCAAAATGTGATCAGCGAGCCATTCTAAAAGGCCTCCTGAACTTAAAGGACACTCACATTGTAGACTAGAAACCTCTCTCTCCATGCGGGAACTGAACCCGCTAAGACAGAATGCCAGATCCCATAACATGGTTCCTGTTGCCTACAGCCTGATTTTGGGGGCTGCATTAGGAAATTGCATGGCAAATATATGCCAGGCAAGTATTTCTAAAGAGCAACTGTTTTTTCTCAGTGTTGCTTTGATTTACAATAATTGGTCCAAAGGGAGCTATCTGGTTGTAATGTGTTTTTACTCGGCTGTTTGACAGTTGTTGCCCCATAACTACAAATTATTGATACAATATATTCATGAATTATATTCACAGTCCTTGGTGATTGGAGGGAATCAATAATTCTTGGAAAGATGGAAACAAAACCTTACTCTAGGGAATAATATCTGATTTGCATTGAATAATTAGCTCATCATCTTTCTTTTTTCTGGAGAACTCAAATGCGGGATTTGAGACTAGTCAAAAATCTTAATGCTCTTCTTTTAGACACAAGGAGGTCGCACAAAAATATGCATGTTAGTTTTGCACACATTTATAGATCTTTAACAAACTTATTTGTGAAAGTATTTGAAAATGGTAAATGAAGATGGCAGATAATCTAGATAGTCTAAATACCGTATAATAGAGACTTATTTAGTATGCACCTATTTTACCGATACTTCAAATTGTTAGGTAAATCAAAATTTCAATGAAGAGATTTTTTTCAAATAATTTAAAAATGCTTTTTATCAAATGGTTTTTATCAAAACCAAGTTTTGATACCTCTCTTCTTGTAGCATTAGTTGTTTATAATGTTTAATCTGGAATAATATTCTTTTTTCCTTCCATTAACTAGGAGAGCATCCTAAAGACTTGCCATTGACAAGTCCTTGAATGTACTTTGATGGCTTCTTATTAACCCTTGGAAACTGTGACTGCTGTACAACCACTTGGTTCTAAATGTAAAAATTTATGTCCCCTCATGACCTTCCAGCAACAGCAGAATGTGATTTTGTAAGACATTAGCATAATGGAACCTTTTCAATAAAATGATAAATTGAGCTCATCTCAGAAAACAGGACACACACTTGGTAATTTATTGCAGTCATTGCCATGTGGAGGACCCCATTCATATCGTATGCTTTTAACTCTGATGAGAATGTCGCCTTTCCTCATATCCTGCAAGTCTGCAGGATTCGCATGGAAGAGAAATGCTTTTTTCTCATGGAGCCAGCAGCACTTTGGGAACAGTCATCATTACGGGACATAATTATTTCTCATGAACGTATCTAATTGCTTTATTGTTTTTAAGTCTCTTTCATGTAAACAGAGGTTGAAGGTTGTTCTCTGGTGTATTGGGGAGAGGCTGGCAAGGAAGGGAGAGCATATAGCAGTTACTTTTGTCTACATGTAACTCAAGGTTTTTTTGGGACCAGATAGTGAAAGCACTTGTAGATGTGAATGCTTTCTCTTAATTTGGCAAGGCATTATGAATATATTACCAGAACACATTCCTGCCTGAATTAATAGTTGTTTGTGAAGAAAGGATTATATCTAGGAGGCTGCTCATTTGCGTAAATATCCCCAGTAAGTGGGAAATACCTAGGTGGATTTTACATAGGAAGGGACTAATTCGAAAAAACAGAGTACTTTATCAAAATTAATATATTTTAGTCGGCTACTGGGAGGGTCACTTTAGACCCTTTGCTTTCAGCAAGAGCTAAGCTTGTTTCTTCATTTCAGGGTCGCATTTTCTATTTTTGGTACAATTAGGTAACGATCATTCCTACTGTGGGAAGCTGCATTTCCATGGGAAGGAGGCTTACTCCTGGAGTCTATACTAGGAATGAGGACTAACCATCGCATCCTGAGATGACGTGGCCCAGGGTGTGTTTGCCGTACATGGTGCTCTGGATGCTTAGGGGGTCATTGCTAAAATCAAGACTTGGTGGTACTTTATGTACCTGCCTAGGTCGTCCTTCTGTTTTTATGTGATTTCTTCTTATGTGATTTTTAACATTTCTTTTGTAGCCTCTTTTTTTTTTTTTTTAAGATTTTTATTTATTTATTTGAGAGACAGAGAAAGTGAGAGAGAGCATGAGAGGAGAGAAGGTTAGAGGAAGAAGCAGACTCCCCGTGGAGCTGGGAGCCCGATGTGGGACTCGATCCCGGAACTCAAGGAACATGACCTGAGCCGAAGGCAGTTGCTCAACCAACTGAGCCACTCAGGCGCCCTCTTTTGTAGCCTCTTAATGTTAAGTATAGAATTCCATTTTAGAAATATCCAAGGGATGTGTTATAAGTGAATAAATAAATTATGTTTGAATGTAGACTGATAAATTATACAGGCATTTGTGGGGGGTAGAAGCACTAGGAAATTCAGCTTCTTTTTGATTCCTTCTAGAAAGAATTCAGCTTTACTGAAAGTAGATAAAATATCACCATCTAAATTGAAGAAAATCTGGTATATCTGTGTGAGAAAATTTGCTGGTATCATTGGTGACATGCTGAATTTCAAGATCGTTGCTCTCTATGGAGTTGAGAATAATGTGTATAGTGGTGTGTTTGATCCTATCAGACACGGCGTTTTTATTACAATGTAAACATTTTCATGATGAAGTATTCAAAGTTTAAAGCAAAGCATGCTACAATGGCTTATACTCTCGTGAAGTGGGTCTCATTTGGGATGACGTAATAGTTGAGGTGAAACCCTATAAATCCTGGGTATCATTTTCATACATTTTATTTAAACCAAACCATGGCTAGCAATATAAGTAGGGCTAAGAAATAGATATTACAACTTGTGCTAATATTCTCAATTTAATCAATTCTTACTCCTTTATCCACTAACTCTCTAATAAACTTATCCCCATAAAATGATCTCATCTTTACTTGAACTCATTATACTTCTGATTCGGTCACTTTATGTGGCAATTCATTATGCCAGTTCTGTAGCTGTTTGAATAAAGTAATGAAAGTCTTAATGTATTTCTTGCATATTGGTGGCTTTTGCAGTTTTAAATTATATTTTTGAAGTTTGGTGCAATGCACTTATAATAAAATTATTACGCCATTCTGAATAATATCGAAAACCTCTTGAAGTCCAAATCCAGTTATACCTTACTACACGATTGGCTACAATAATGATGGTGATGATGGCAGCAGTGATTTTTCAGGGCACAGTAAAAGGTATTTGATAAAATTGTAGCACAGGGTTAAGATGGACAAAATGATTCATTAAACTTTTTAACTTTAACATGCATTCTCTGCTTTACGTTTCTAACATTTTAAGGAAATTCAAAAAGTCAATGCATAAAATTCTCTGCTTTCAAGTAAGACTGTCCAAAGTTCCTAAGAGAGATGGCTATCAGTCCAGTTCCTTAAAATCTCTAAGGCCATATTCTACCACATCCTTCAAAATACCATTTTAGAGTTAACTTTTGAATTGGTTTATGTGATTGGAAACTCTCAAAATATGTGAGTCTTAAAGTATGATTAATTGAATGACGCTTTAGTTAAGAAACTGTGCTTTTGAGTGCTGATTTTATTTCCTGTTCTTTTCTTATTTTTAATGGGACTCCTCCTGGTCTTTAGTTTTTATCCTTCATTGAAAGTTGGACACAGTTAACTCAACCACTCATTGACCTTCAGGGACATGACTTTTTTCCTGTGAATAGGGGAGTTATAGGGTCATGATTTTTAAAAGTACATTATTGTTTGGAAATGAGTATTTCCGCCTCCTCCAACTATTGTTTTTCTTTTTGTTGATATGGGATGTGTTTTGCCCTTCTTCATATTTCTGTTTTAACAGAAATTTGGATAGTGGATAGCTATGAGAAATGTAGCAGTTACTCATTAACACTTTCAAAGTTTTGGCAAAAGATACAGTTCCTCTTAAAAATGACGCTGCCAACCCACCAGTGGATCATATGTGGGAAGAAAAGAATGGGAGTGTAAAGTCTGGGAGGATGTTTCACACCAATTAGTACACTTTAGGTGTTACCTGCCTAGCAGGATTGCAACAGTATTTGTTGGAAAAATTAATTAAAAAAAAAAAAAAAGAATTTGGGTGCCTGGGTGGCTCAGTTGTTTGGGCAACTGCCTTTGGCTCAGGTCATGATCCCGGAGTCCTAGGATCGAGTCCCACATCAGGCTGCCAGCTCTGTGGGGAGTCTGCTTCTCCTTCTGACCTTCTCCCTTCTCATGTTCTCTCTCACTGTCTCTATCTCAAATAAATAAAAATAAAATCTTAAAAAAAAAAGAATTCATTGTATATGTATATCAGTTAATCCATACTTAGGAGTTGATCAAAGCAAATATATTGTACTTTCCATGGTTTTACCTTTTTTCATAATTTTATTTTTCTCCTCTGGCTCTTTATGAAGAACTGCTGGGAAACCCGTTCCTGCCTTACAGACAGGAACTCCGCTGGCTTAGTTAGCAAAGCCGGATTCCAGTTGAACCATAAAGGAGACCGATTAGGATTAAGGATGCTAATTGGCACATTGCTACCCATTTCCCCTCTTCCACAAATGCATGCTGGCATGAATCCTTGTTGTGTACCACAGACCTGGCTCGAGGGTCCCAAGAGGCCAGATTTGGGGAAGCAGTTCCCACGATCAGGCCTTCGTAGAGAAACTGCGAAAACAGGCTGCAAGTAACACCTGGGAAGCCCAAGGTTTTGTTGTTTGCTTTTAGCTGTTTGTCTCAGGACAGCTAAATTCTATAGAATAATGATGGGTCAAAATGTTAAATGTGATAGAGCCCAAAGGAAGACATCCGCAAGGCCATTTTTTTGGGTGGTCTCCCACCATAGGCTCTTTCCACCCTAACCAGGTTCACCTTGTGAGGCCCCTGAAAGGGCTGCGAGGGAATCCTTGTGTACCTTGAACACATTCTTGGAAAGTCTCACCCGCTGGGGTCGGATCTTCTGCTGTGTAGTCAGGGTGGACGGGCTTGAGGGTGGCTCTTCAACTCCCACAAAGCAGGGATCCCATGCCGCCCCTGGGAGGCAGACGGAACTGAGCCCTGCTCTGTGCTAGCCGGCTGCCCTGCGTCTCCCTTTCCTCCTCCGAAAAGGGGTAAAAAGAAGAGGATCACTGTGCGTATTCCGTGGAAAATTTCATCTAAAACCCCCAAGTTTCACATAAGCGCCGAGTACATGATGGCCGCGGTTATATTCACATACTAGTGAGTTTTAGTACCCCATCATAGTTTGATTTCACAGGGCAAAAATACATCTTTTAGTTTCCCACGCTCACAATAGCTTATGCCAAAAATATTGGAAGACGTTTGTAAGAACGCATGAACTGTAATAAAACAGAAACAAATTAGAAAAAATCTAAATGAAATGGAAAGTAAAATCTGGGGGGATTGGCCCGCTGACCTGAGGGCCTGCGTTTCCTGCTCGGTGAGGAAAGTCTGTTTGCAAACTTGGTTCCAAACGTCCAGGAGACAAAAATGAGTTTGCCATAGAAAATTGTTAATACTGAGTATCAAATCTGTAGTTTGTGTATTATGCTAATTGTATCTGGTTGTTAATTTAAAATAGTGAAGGAAGCGTTTCCCTCTCTTACCTGTACTTTCAGACAGGTAGGTGTTTGAGTCTGCCCCGGCAAGAGTGTGTAAACCCTGCATGCTCGCTTTGTGGGTCCGGGAAGGAAATGGCAGCAATCCTGATCCTCTCGGCAGTGGAGTGAGTTACCCCTTTCCCAGCATCTGGACAGTTGACAAAGGTGCCCTGGGGCGCTGCCAGGAGCAGAGAAAGCCGGCTGTGGATGCTGCACACATGGGGGCATTAGCCTCAAGTCACGCCCCACCTGCTCTGCTCCTCACGCCGTAGGTCCTTGTCCAGTGCTGTTTATGGAGTGATACTTAGGAGTCCACACTTTGTAAGTGATGGTAACGGGGTCTCCAGTGGGCCCCATATGTCATTCTTGTCTGGGTACTAGTAACACTCAAGCAAGAATGTGAGACTTCATATATTTCTTTAATTCTCCTGTCCACATATCTTTCCTTTGGTTTGTTTTTTTGTTTTCCTCTAAGCAACTGGGAACTCACTAGAATGTTCTGGGTCAGAACCAGGGTAGACAGGAGCATAGAATCTGGGCTTTGGAGTCAGTCAAGTGTTGGGTTCTGGCTTAGTTACGCAACCTCATGGAAGATTACTTAAGTCTCAGAGTCTTTGCTCCTTGTCTGTAACATGGAAATAATAATATGTTCCTCACTTTTTTGTTGTAAGGATGAAGTATGAAAAATGCTTGTTCTAGGGCCTGGTCAGCGTGGCAGCCTTAGGTCCTCATTACAAGTATTTGTGGATTTCTATATAGAGGGAAAAGATGCAAACTTGTATAAGCCACATGCAAATATGTGCAAGTTGGGACATTTGACATTATTCATTTTGCTGACAAGGGTACTGATAGGAATGCCCCTAGAAGTTAGGTTTCCTGTTTTTCATTCCAGTTTCCTTGGAACACATTGCAGTCTCTTAGCCCAGATACCATGGCACGTGGCTTCCTGTGTCCGAGGCCACAAGGACCAAGGACATCTGGAGTTGGGGCCATCCACTTTCCTCCCCACCTGATGGCCAGTATCAGGATACAAGAGTTAAGGGAATGCCCTCCCCTTACATTGTATTGGATACTTGACATTGATATGAAACTCTTTACATGTTTGGAAATACCATCTGAGTTTATCGCGCAGCTCACCTTCAGAGTGATGCGAGATGCCATGAACTCATCACCTTTTTAAATAGTTTTGTCACCATGTGCCTTTTGCTAAAATGTTCTTCCTTAGTGATGGAAAGTGTAAGCTTTCCTTCTCCACTTCTTTCCTGTGATTGAAAGTGAAGGATGAAACCAAATAAGTATTTCAAATCAACTCATTTCTTTATTCTAATCTTTCAGCTGTCTTTCTTACTGATGGATAAGACATTTTTCATTCCTAACAACATGTTGTTCAGAAAAGCGCTGATGCATTGCACACATTTAACAGACCACTAGAGATAATGTTGAACAGAGAAACTTCCACAACATAAAGGAGAAAAGCATGAGCTCATTATGTAAGTCATGTTTCCTGGGTGAGCAGGTGGGTTTTTTTGCTGTCATTGTTTCACTGACTTTTTGTATGTTCTAGGTCTTGTCCAATGATTTATGGAGATTTCTTTGGTGATTTAAAATTCTTTTTGTTGTCTAATAATCATAGTATTTACCCTACACTGAGCATACCTTTCCAAGTCCTGGAGGGAAGGTTAGGAGATACTATAAGAAATAACAACCAGACTAGTCTGACCTCCCAGGAAAGC
Organism: Nasua narica; assembly: GCA_028533885.1. NCBI lineage: Eukaryota > Metazoa > Chordata > Mammalia > Carnivora > Procyonidae > Nasua > Nasua narica. The sequence goes on from CM052802.1 coordinate 4,998,519, forward strand.
ACTCTTTGTAAATGTTGTCCAATAAAAGGATAAGTCCCTATTTAATAAGGAAAGGCTTTGTTGGAAAGGATGATTGTAGGGGCTGGAGTTGGATCCTTGCCATAGGGGTGGGGAAACTGTTGGAGGGAGAGAACATTCTGACCAGAAGGTCTGCAAGCCTCTCAAAGTTAGGGAAAAGAGTTTGTTTGTTTGTCTTAGTAGAGAGGAGTAGAGGAGGGTGGAGAGAACCCATTTGGCCAAGTGAAGTAAAAGGGTCACATTATAGGAGAGGGGATCAGAGACTACTGTACCTTGAGGCCAGCCTGTACTCAGGAAGGGGGCTGTCTGCTCACTCAGGCCGAGTTGAGGGTGGACCGAAGTTCAGTGGCGTGGAGGAAGGAAAGGCACTTCACCAATGTTGGGTTACCAGGCACTGTGTTCTAATTGGTTACTGGGAACAAGCATTTGAGCTAATCATTTATGAAGCAAAGACCAGGAATTTGGAGCATCTGTGTCTATCCTTACAGATAAACAAGGTGGAGGGGGAACCTCTGAGATTTTTATAGGGAAGGGTTATTCCTTGCAATAGTTGTTTTCTGGAACACAAGAAGGTGGAAGTTCTTTTAATCTTCACCGTTTCCAGGAGCGCAAAGCTCAGATAAAATTCAACATCATCAGTATGCATCCTTACATATGTGTTATTCATGGATAGTTATATCATTTGTTCATGGTATCAGAATGAGGGGGGAACGTCATGCTTATTTATGGTAGCACTCCAAACCACATAGACATTCAGACTGCGTTAAACATTGCCATCAGGTAAGAATATTAATTGACTGGAAAATCATGCAACCCAATAGTTATGCAGCTGGGAATACATTCTGATTCCCAATGTAGCCCTAATAGTAGAACTTGTAAAAGCATCCTGGAGGGTGGGTTTTAGCAGTAAGTTTTGGTACTTCATATTTTGAAACTTAGTTGGATACCAAATATCCCTTAAGCCTCTGATTCACCTCTTTTCTTGTCTATCACAAAAATAACAAAACAGTCCTTTTGTGCCATTTTGTATAAAGCTCTATTTTATTGACTTAATGCTGGTGAAAATGTAACTGCTGCAGCAAAGTCCTAAATAGTGTCCCCACGATGCTAAATTGCACTTAGAACTGCAGGGACATAGATCTCATTTACCCTACCAGCTGCTTTCCAGATGAGAAAAGTAAGGCCTGGGGTGGTCGTGATAAGGTGCGCACATCCACACAGCTTGGCTTCTGTCCCGCCATTACTGCCAAGGACAGCTTTCCAGAATTGGCTTGTCAATATATTGCATCATATGATTAGTGATTCTTGCATTTAATTTAAAAATGTGACTCACGCCATTTTCCCTATGACAAATCCTTCCAGTGACTCAAATGAATCAAACCTCGCAATGAATCAAATGGAGTCAATGAATCAAAATTCAGAATCCTAGACCTGGCTGATGAGGAACTCTGGGAGCCAGCTGCCACTTGCTTTAGATCCCATCCCCCACCCGTCTGCCTGCGCTCAGGGCAGACGGACCCCAGCCTGACCACATGTCAGTCCCGGGGTGATACCAGGGGCACTCCGCTGCTCTGCTCTCAGCTTCCCTGGCATGTCCTAGAAATAGATGCTCTGCTCCCCTCCGCCAGCCTGTATGAGGTCCGATATTATAATACCTGGCTGCATCTTGATATTTTCCTGCATGGAATTTATCGCAATTTTGCATGTTTATTTTTGTCATTAGCTCTGTAGTATCTATAAGTCCATGTCTGTTTTGTTGATCAGTACATATATCTGGCATATAGTGTTTGATTTAACGTAAAATAGGTATTTGTTGAATGTGTAGATGAACGGATGTACTCCATGCAGTGGCTGCCAACAATGGAATAATCCTGCATTCAATTATTGAAATGGACTGTCTCTGTCCTACAGTGCAGAGGACTTGTTTTCTTATCAAATACTTGATTTTTAGTGGTTACATAGTATCCTGTCCTTCCTTCGGCTCAGGTCATGATTCCAGGGTCCTGGGATCGAGTCCCTTGTCGGGCTCCCTGCTTCTCTGCTGCCCCCCTTGCTTGTGCTCTCTTGCTGTCTCTGTCAATTAAATAAATAATCTTAAAAAATATGTATGTTTTACCTCAAAGTCAGTTTGTATTTTTCTAAATATCACATCCAAATATTAACTAATTTTAATGATCCCTGTTTCCACATAGATATGGAAGATGTTTTTAAAACATTTTTCTTTAAAGAGTTAATATTGGAGTAATAACATGTACATATGACTATCTGTAGGCAAAAGGATAGCTATAATACTCCCTCTAAGGTTTTCTGCTTGAAGGCTCTCTGTGTTGTTGAATTATTTTGTTGCTGTATCAATATTTTGTAAGGAAATCTAGTTGTTCATTAAGGCTTCTGGTGATATTTGCGTAGAAGAAATAAAGCACCGTTCTCGTGCTGGTATTTTCCATTTTCCCTTTCACTCGGTTATTTACTTTTTTTTTTTTTTTTTTTTGACCCAAGCATAGGTTTTTAAACATAAACTCTGAGGCACCGGGGTAGCTCAGTGGGTTAAGCATCTGCTTCAGCTCAGGTCATGATCTCAGGGTCCTGGGATGGAGCTGCGCCGAGCAGGGAGCCTGCTTCTCCCTCTCCCTCTGCTTGTCTCCCTCCCCCACCCGCTCTTGTACTCTCTCTCTCTCAAACAAATAAGTAAAATCTTAAAAGAAATAAAAATAAAAAGATCTATGTTGATGAGCGTCCTCCAAAGACTAGAGTCTGCAACCACATTTTGTGCAGACACTCACATTAAAAAGGTCCTATAACGTGTACATGCCTGATAGGTCTCGTTGAGGTTTCTTCTCTCTTGATTGTGGTGGCCCCCAATTACTGACAGACTTGTCAAAGCCCCTGTGATCTCGAGACCTCAAGTAAAGTCAGAGCAGAGAAGAAAAAAAAAAATCAGACAAAGCCTTTCGGTGATATTAAAATGTTTAAAGTGACTGGTTTAATCTCAACCTGGAGGCAAATCAATGATTCCATACCCAACTACTGCTCTGTTATCTGCCTGTGTACAGGAAAGTGAAAGAAAAGGCAATTAATCCGCCAGTTCTGAGGGAAAGGGTCACTTTCCCCTGACATCCGACGATGTTTGGTGAGCTCTGCTGCGTTCAGTGAGGAGGTCGGCCGGCCGGCCAGGAGCCTCAGGAGCGGAGCGTGAGAGGAAGCGACTGCCTCTCTCATTGCCACCCCCTCCCAGGCCGGGGGTGCCTGCCGCAGACATGGGGAGGGGACCACGCGGCCTCTAAAGGGTACTTGTAGTTCAGCAGGGTCAGGAATATGCCAGAAAGGATGGAGAACTTGTGGAGTTGGATCCAGGAGCAGCCACTCCTCTACCCCTTGTTCCTCATAATCCTGAGAGAAGTGCCCTCTCCCCTTTCCCTGGGAGTGACAGCTTATTCTGAAGCCAAATTAGAAATGCACTTCTGAGGGCCATGACTATAGTGAATGTGGTCAGGGTGACAACCTTCTATCCATGGAGCTCTGTGTGACAGGTGGGGACGCTGCAGTGTGACTACCAAGATGGCGGGACAGGTACCTGCACCACAGCCTCATCTCAGGCCTGCTCGTTAGAGCTGGTGGGACCAGTGAAGTTCCCGAGCACTGGGCACTCTGTACAAGGGAATGCCTTTTCTCTCCTGTCTTCTTTGGGAGAGATTACTGGTTTGATTTAATTTTTTCTGTCTCGGGGATGTATTTTAATCACTTGGGACAATGGTTAATGTGATTAAATTAGGTTTCCTGATTTATGAATGGAGAGGTAATGCCTTAATTTCACAATACAAAAAACCTTGGCATGTTTTATATTAATCGATTGAATGGAATTGCCACACGGGAGTAATTTTTCCGGGACAGTACATACTATGTTCAGGACTGTTATTTTCCCAAATACCTAAAAGAGTGGTATTCATTGTTCTGGATATACCTCCAGAAGGCAGTTGTTATTCTCTGATCTGTCTTTCCAGGATTAACTTCTATACCACATCACTTTCTCGCTGTTCTAGGCATAAATGAAAAGCATTTCCTCATCTTCAAAGACGTTGGGGAGTTAGGGAAAATGTGAAACATCACTGCTGAATTTTTCTCAAGGATTTCTGCCCCATTTAAAAAGTATGTTTGTCTATTAAGACATAGCTATACCTACTTTGGAGCCCATTTGTAACACAAATACTCTTTAGGATGCTGGGGACAATGCACTGGAGTTTTCCCCTGTAAGAAATAAGTTCTCTCCATAAACAATGCTAATATTTTTAGTGGGAACTTATTGTCAATAATAAAAACTGCATGGACAGTGATGCGGGGGGGTGAGTGCTGGTATCTGTATCTGTCAGTGATCTCTTAGCGCCCAAGCTAATGTGGCTTACAGTAGAGAGAGGGAGGGCCAAGCCTTATTTGTCTTCTTTGTCCAAAAGAGTGAATTTCCCCTTCTTTATTGAGAAAGCTGATAAACTGTCAATGGAACCACCCCACCATCTACAGCACTACTGTAGTATAGAAATGGCCAATCTGTGGATTCGTATCACATTGGGAAGGCAGGTGGCTGAATTCACTATTTTATTTTCAAATATTTTTATGGGCGGGAACGAAAAGCAGAAAGCTACAATAGTGATTTAAAGTTATTTTCATGTGGACATGCATAGAATTTTTATAAAGCACTGTTTCAAAGAGCCACAAAACCCTTCTTATTCACTGTGAATTGGTTTGCCTGGTGGTAGATAGGAGCAGTGAATTAACAGGAAGAGTTTCTTGCGGAATGCAATTGACTGGCATGATAGCAAAGCAAGTTTGTGATTCTCTGCAGGCTGTTATTAGATTTCTGTGTCCCTCCTCTATTATCAACAGTTGTGTAGATTCCTATCTTCAAGCTATATACACTGTTCTCTATTAAAATATGATAAAATTAAAGTCAAAGTCAGTAGACCAGTCGTAGGGGATACATTTTTCAGCCCAGCAGTCCCCGATGAGCATTATTAAAACTGTAATAATAACAGCCACTAAATGAAAGTGGAACAATTTAGGACATTGGCTATCAGCCAAGTGCCTTTGTCTTAGCTCTTTCCCCGGCTCCTACAAAGAAGAGCTTGGCTCCCAGCTGGCTTCCAGCCGTCTTTCATGGGATTTGTCCATCTTCTAAGATTCTCACAGAGTCCAGAATGGCCAGCTGTTGAGGCATCCTCTGCAGAGCAAGAAGACAGCAGAATAACTCACTTCAAAGAGGGTGTCCTCCTTCCCACTTGTTGCAGCAGGTATTTCTGGCCACGTTGATGGATTGGAATCTATCAAATGCAGGAGGACACATCCTGGTCTCTGAATGTTTGCTCTGGTCAAAGCTACTTCTAGGCTTACGTGTAGCAGACAGACACTTCTTTTTTTAAAAAAAAGAAAGATTTTATTTATTTCTTTGTCAGAAAGAGAGAGAGAGAGAGCGCACAGGCAGGTAGAGAGGCCGGCAGAAGCAGAGAGAGAAGCAGGCTCCCCACTGAGTAGGGAGCCAGATACGGGACTCGATCCCAGGACCCTGGATCATGACCTGAGCCAAAGGCAGCTGCTTAACCGACTGAACCACCCAGGCCCCCCCAGACAGACCCTTCTATGGTTGATTCATGTACCTCTTAGTCTCTGATATACCATGGGTATAATCATTAATTTCCTAAGTAAGCTATATACATGTACATGTGTATATATTTGATTAAAACTAATAAGCTTGCTATACAACATCATCTCTTGATATTTCACATTTCATTATGATAATAGATGTTAAGGCTTGTCCAATCACATGGGCTATGAGAAAGGATATACATTCATTGTTTCCTTCAAAAAAGTAGTAACTCTTGAGTGCCTGCTCCGTGTCACTATGGTATTAGGTGCTTGAACATTTAGTGCCGTAAAGGAATGCAAAATAGATGAGAAGGCTAGAGAGTGAGGTGCAGGTGGTTTGGACTCCAGAAAGGACGGTCTCCCTAAGCAGGTGGATTGACGGAACCAGTATGCAGTGTTGAGAGGAATGGCCGAAGGGAGGAGGAATGCTGAGTGTGAAGGTGGAGTGAAGGCCCTGAGTTTGGTGTATGCGAAGCACAAGGAGAAAGTTAATGTGGCTGGACTGGGGTATGAGGTGACGAGGTTGGAGAGAGACGAGGCAGGATTATGTTGGATCTGGAAGCTGTGCGTATAGTATGTGGACGTGAAGCCGTAAGAAAATAGTAAGTGGAGGAGTTAGAAGATGTAATTTATGTTTCTAAACAACCACTCTCGCCTCTTGTAGAAAAATGGCTTGGGCAGGCAGAAATGGAAGGAGGGGAAGTAATTTTGAGGATCCAGGTAAGAAATAATGGTAGCTTGGATTAGGGTTGAATACTGTTAGAGATGGTAAGAAGTGGCCCGATTCTGGAGGCATTTGGAAGATAGAACCCATGTTATCTGTCTGTGGATTAGATGTGGAATATGATGGAAATAGAGGAATTAGGATGATTCATAGACATTTGTCTTGAACATCTGGGTAATGGAGATGTTCTTATGAAGATGGGGAAGACAGGGCAGAAGCAGGCTTTGTTGTTAACCATAAGTTCTAATTTGGGCATATTAATTTTGAGATGCCAATTAGTGTAGATGAGCCATGGAGGCAATTTGCTTACAAATCTGGAGCTCAAAGCTGGAAATGTAAATTGGATAATTTGGGAATTTGGTAAATTTGGAAATCAAAGAATAAACATTTAAAGCCATGGGCCTGGAGAAGATCCAGTGAATGGGTGAGTGAGTATAGGTAGAAAAATGAAGAGGCCCCTGTAGTGGATCATAGTGCCTTCCAACATTTGGAGGTCAGCAAAGGATTCAGCCTAAAACGTGGCACTGGGGCAGCTACTGGTAAGGTGCATAGACCCTTGCTGCTTGGCTCCTGTTACTAGAGGATCTGTTCTTGGTGACTGGACCCCACTCTAGAAAATCTAGAAAGATTTGAAAAATGAGAACAATGTAAGATTGGAATTCTATTTCGAGGAGAATGAAAATGGTGTTTGTAAACGGATATGTAAAATACAAGATTGGGCTCTCCTAGGTATTTAACTAGAGCTAATTTTCATGTTTTCACCTCATTAAAAGAAAGGATTTTCATAAGCTTTGAATACTCTTTGAAGATATTTATAGATTCAATCAGTTCACATATTTATCAGGCATTAATTTCAAACCATTTAGCTATCTTTCAGCAAAGTAAGAGATCAATGAACTAAAAAAAATTTCCCCTGACGTTCTTAGTTTCCACTCTAATGAATCATAGCTTTCAGTGTCAAGTTTTTAATGAAAATTTGCATTCATACAGAGAATTTGTTTCATGGCCATTATTATCAATATTTATCATTTGCCAAGAGGTGAAGGACAGTCTGCAGCCCCCATCTGTATATATAGATGATCATGTATATTAAAGACTCATTTATGCTTTAGATCACAAGTGTAATGCTCTAAATTTCTATTTCCAACAAAATGTATTTTATGGAATTAATACCACTGCCCTTTTGATGAGTTTTATAAATAATTTGACTTGCATGTAATGATTTTTTACATTTCAATTGAAATGCTTACCAAAAAACATACCTTCTTAAGTAGAGATATAGACGATGGACATCTGTTTCATTATGTGGCCAATCCCTCTTGCACTGAATATTAGACTTCGCACATTCACAAATTTGGGAAAGTAACCCTCATCTAAGACATTTAAGTTAATCAAGTTACAAAGTATTTTGTTTTCCTAAGTGGAGCTACTTAAAAAAAAAAAAATCCTGTTCCACTCATTTTTCTGGTCTTTACTGAGGCATATTGCCACCTTGAGATATCCTTGCTACAGACTTCTTTGTAGATGCACAATCTTAGTCCTTAAGGCTTTTTCTATGGACCTCTGAGACTATCAAGATAATCTCAGCATATTTTACTAAGTAGTTAATTTCACTTTGGCTTTTATATGTCACTTTGGGAATAAGAATGGTAGAAGTCCAATTTCGTTTTGTTTCCTAGCATGTCTCCCAAGTTAAAGAACAAAAAGAAGAGAGTGACATGAAGTAATGTAAAATCTGACTTTAGTTCTTTCTGACTTAATGTAGAGGTCAAGTACAAAGCAAAAATCAACACTAGAATTTCATAATTCGGGACTCACATATTTGAAATACTCTAAAGTAAAACAGAAATACTTGTGGGTTTTGGATTTATTGATCATTTACAGAGTTTCTTACATTACAACTATAATGGGACATGTTTGGGGTTTTGAAAAACCGTGATTTTCAGGAACTGGGTTCTAATGGATATAGGAAGGGTTAGAAAAAAAAAAAAAAAAAACGAAGTTATTCCAGATAGTGAAAACCAAAAGAAAATATTCAGTGGTTTGCTTTGTTGCATTAAGAAGGAAAAAAAAAACATATTTTCAAAAAATGTTGGGTAGCTAGAAATGAGCAAACTGGTTAATGACTGAAGAGTGTGGATGTAAGGGGAGCTTTGTGCTGCAATCTGGACTTTAAGACAGAGGAATCGTGCTGGCTACGTAAATATTTATCTATGCAGGTCATATGTCCCTCCTATACATACATTGTGATAGTTCAGCTAAATCCGGATAAAGATCTTGTTTCTTCACTCATTGCGCTGGCCCTGCCCCTGCCCCTTAGTGGGCAGGAAAGTCTCTGGGGCAGCCAGGCAAGCAGCCAGTCCTATCTGGCCTTTTATCATGACACCTGGAGAAGGAGCAGCTCCCGTCCCCCACTGGGGATATCCTCATGAGCCCCAGCTTATGCCAGCAAGGGGAACGAAGCAACCTGACCCAGTTGGCCCTGCTGCTCATGACGAGTTTGCATCATTTGCGGCACCTTTCCCCATTAGGATGACCCCACGGAAAGTCTGGCTGTCACCCTGGTATCACGCATCTGGGAAGGGCTCAGTGCAGCGTAGAAGACTTCATACCCTCAGGTGTGCTGGCCGTACCCCCCTCTCTGCCTTCTCCCATGTTGATAGAAACATGCACAAATAGAAAGAAAAAAACCCCAGAATTTTAAATCATGAGGAAACCATTTCATGAGAAAATGCTGTGTGATTCTCCCTATATTGGCAAAAAAGATACGGTGTCGTTTAAAAGAACTTCTGCATGGGAGTTTGAGAGGAGAAGTTGTTGCAGGGTCCCTGGTTGGTTTATTGTTCCATTTCTTTAAGAAATATATGAGGGTGTGTCCAAGAAGGACAGATGGCTGTATTCTCAGAACGTTAGTGCTGAAGGCTGACCGGAGACCATCAGGTGCGGGTGTGGAACTGGTCCTCGGGGCAGAGCCACACTCCAGACGGAGACCAGTGCCCTGCCCTTTTCTTCGGGGCACCAGCCCTTTTCTCCACATCCTTCTAGTCAGATAGAGCAGTGTTCCCTTGTGCATATCAAGAAGAATTAATAATTCTTGCACTTAACAAGATGCTTCTCTTTTTCATGTATGTGCTTAGATCATGGAGATAAGAAGATGAGCAAGAATTTTCAGCATCATCAAGGAGAGTGAAGTTTAGTAGAGGAGCCAGGCATGGGGCAGGGTTGTAAGTGATGCATTAGAAATCCATTTAGGTTGTAAGTGATGCATTAGAAATCCATTTTAGAGGGGCGCCTGGGTGGCTCAGTTGTTAAGCTTCTGTCTTCAGCTCAGGTCCTGATCCCAGGGTCCTGGGATCGAGCCCCGCATCGGGCTCTCTGCTCAGTGGGGATCCTGCTCCCCCTCTCTCTCTGCCTGCCTCTCTGCCTACTTGTGATCTCTTCCTCTGTGTCAAATAAATAAATAAAATCTTTAATAAAAATAAAAAAATAAAATCTTAAAAAAAAAAAAGAAACCCATATAGTTTATAACAGGGTCATTAGTAGCAAGAGGAGCTATTTCTAAAAATCAAACACATAAACGTCTAAAATACTATCCCTATCTACTGGAGTTAAATATTTTTTTTTCCTTGAATAACATGGGCTGTAAGATCAGGTTTGTTTAATCTAGTAGCTACCAACCCTAAACACTGCTCAGATTTGCTCTTTTTCTGTAAAGCAATATCTTCTCATTAGCCAGATTTCGACTTTATAGTTCCTTTTCTTCACAGTAGGGGGAAAAATATACTCAGATTCCCAAGACAACTCAACGTTAATAGCGACTATTTTCCATAGCCAGTAGTTCATTTTTATATCAGTTATTAACTATTTCCAAAGTAAATTCCAATTGGTTTTCTGTATTAGATTCCCCTGTACATATTTTCTGAAGTTAAACACATTAACTACATCTGCTGGCAATTTAGCTCTTGCGGAATTACAAAATTATTTTAATCTTTAACTGATACGCACTTATTATCTACTGAGTGTAAGTCATTAGGGTGGGCTCCATGAAGTGTGTGGAGATGAGGGGCCCACAAACCCTGTTCCCTGGAAGCTCCCAGTGCGGGGGACGGGTGGGGAGAGAGGAGCACGGGCTCCATGGGACCTCACGTTCTCCAGGTCAAACTGACTCCATCAGAATTCAGTCGTTGTGCAAAGTAAGGCCCCATGAACTTTTCCTTTAAATTCCCCCCAAAATATTGGAGATACAAGACAGATGAGAGAAAGTGTTCCCATCTCTCACCTTTACAATAGAGCACAATCACGTGCAGGCCTGAGCTTCCCACATTCACCAGGCCTCTCCCATGGAACAGGAGGATTTTAGACCGTCACTACCACCCTGGGCCTCTGGGAAGCATGCTTTTTTGTAGAATTAGGCCAGGGAATAGTTTCCCATCTGTGTCAAACTCTCATAACACCTAAGAGTAAGGTGACTCGTACCCTGGGTGGTTCAATGAGAGTTTTTTCGGTTTCTTGCCTTCATTTCTCCTCTGAGGCAGGAACACCGGAGTAGACAGTTGGAGCAGGTGTGTGCCCAGGAGAGGACGCCCCATCCAGTTCCCTAGTCCTCCATCCTCCTAGATTCCTTCCCTCCAGGAGCTCTAAACCCTCTGGATTATTGCCTTTGACTGGTTCCTTTCCTCCAGTTGGGCAAATGTAAATGAGGGCATGGATTGAGCTTTTTCTCCAACCTGTCCTTTCTCATATGGGTGTAAATATACTAAAATTTGCCTTCAAACTCCATATGCCAGATATAGTTCAACTTGGGCTCAACTTAAACCCGACTAGTCAAAAAAATGTGTGTAATAGGAGATCAAATAAAGGAAAAACCCATTGCAGTTGGATCCGGGTGGGTTGATAAGGAGGCCATCCACGTGAAGCTTAGTCTAGTGGTTGGGAGCCCAGACCCTGGAGCCAAGCTGGCCAAGTTCCTGCTCTGCTCTGTGAGCTGGGGCAGCTAGACTTTCTGGACCTTCATTTCCCATCCTTTAAAAAGGGGTGAGAAGGAACAATGGTAATATCTATTTCATGCGACTGTTATTGAATGTGATATTTATGAAGTGGTCATCAGCACGGTCCTTGGACATTATAATGCCATTTAATCTGAGCCTGTTGTTGAAGAATGAATAGACTTTACAGGTAGAGGTGTGGAAATGGCATTTCAGTGGGAAGGGGCACCACATGGAAAAAAGGCACAAAGGCTGTAAGAATGTAGCGTATTTGTAGACTAGGAATAATTTGGTGCTCTCGGAACAGTGTGTGTGAGTGTGTGTTGTATCTCTACTTGGGGCTGGTCAACATACGCACATGTGTGGATATTGACGGATGGGACTATACCTTAATTTGCTGTAGTCTAGCCTATAGGACACAGATACACTGCTTATCCCAGTTTCTCTGATGGTTTTATTTATGAGCGTTGCCAGGCGTTCCAACATATGGCCGTTACTGGAGTGGACGTTCCTGGTACTACTCCCGGAACCGCCTTGACCGAGCTCCTACCCTGTGCCAGGCACATAGAGGGTGACTGCGTCACTCTGAGTCCCTGCTGAGTCCTCTGTTGTGCTCTGCATCTTACATGTGTGAGAACGGACGCTTCCTGAGGTTAAGTTAACGACTCACCTCCATCAGTCTGCTTCGCTGTGCGACAAAGTTCCACAGACTCCATGGCTTCAGACGATACCTGTTTGTGACCTCACCGGATCAGGAATGTGAGCCCCGTGGGACCAGGGCCGCTGCTCACGGTCTCAGAGGCTGCCCTGAGGGCGGCCCTCTCTGGAGTTCAGGCCCTTTTCCAGGCTCACGTGACTGTTGGCAGAGTGCGGGTCCTGTGGTTGTAGGGCTGAGGTCCTGCTTATTCGCTGGTACTCAGCCAGGCCCTGGTGCCCACCCCATGTGGCCCATTCACGACACTCGGACAACCAGAAACCTGCTTCTAAGCCAGCAGGAGACACCCTCTCTTTCATCTTTTCTTTCGGGAAAGGCCTGGGTCCCTTTCATAAGAGCATGAGGCTTGTATACCAGCGGACGGAGTCTTGGGGACTGGCAGAATTCTGCCTCCAGTATTTTCCAAGGTTATAAAATGAAAACGTTGGGATTCAAGCTAAAGTCTCTTTGACTCTGTGACCCTCCCTCCTCAAGAATTTCCTCTCATCCTCTCTCTCACGTGTATCTTATCCTCAAACACAACGTGTATCTCGTGTTGGAAACCATTAGCACAGAGTTCGAGAAGACTGTGCCACTGGCTCAGTGTCCGAATTCTCTATACCTTTAATGTTCTGCTGATTCTGTTGACAATGCTTTCTTTTTCACAGTGATACCATGGTCAAGCTGAGATCGCAACATGATAAAGCAAATACAATTTCCCCTTAATGTAAAGTCATTAAAAGCCCTTTCAGAACTTACTGAGCTTCACCTGAATATCTCAAAATTCATCTCAAAATTTATCTCAAAAACCAGTGAAGAAACATTCTGGGTTTCCCCCTCTCTTGCCCCATTAGCATCGTATTGTAAGCTCCCCATACTTCTCAGTCATCTTATTTTTTGTAACAGAATAATGCCAGGCAAGCAAGGTCAATGTCGGTGATGATTTGTGAGACTAAGAAGTGTGAATAGTTTGGAGCCGTTTCGCTAAACTCCAGCCACGCCACGTGACATCGCGTGAGTGGTACCTCGTGCCACGGGCCACGCTCAGTTTTCATGGCCACTGTAATCGTGGTACATCCAGAGCTACACTCGGTTGAAAAGTTCAGTGGCTTTGGTTCTAGGTAGCAGTCAAAGTCGGAAACCAGGGCTTCGGGAAGACCTTGTTATTTTCTTGTAGCTCAACAAATCTCATTCATCAGCCAGGTTGCCGCCCAAGAAATAAACAAGTGCAAACTGACTGTCAAAGCAAAGAAGGTCTGTTTCATTTTGCTGCCAATTCAGTGTCAACTAACAGCAAATGCAAGTCACTCAGCTGGGCACTAGGGGCGAGGGAGAAGCAAAGACTTAATTTCTTAATAAATAAACATCTTGGAAAGAAACGGGAAGAATATGTATTATTTGTACATTGGATTCTTAAAAAAGAAACCAGGCCAGCAGGAACAAGTCCTTCAGCCCGGTGTGCGCTGACATACTGAGGGGGGATTTTCAGACTGGTTTGGTTACCGTTCTCTCCTTTCTGTTCTCCTGTAGCCCCCGGACATAAACACTAACGAGAGAATGGGGGCAGCAGACCAAAACAACACGGGCCAGTTCAGAAGTAGAGGTTATCTATGAATGCATTCGCCACACATCCCGTTTCAAGACACGGGTGAAACGCAGAAGCGCAGAATTTCCTGGGGACTTTGTCTGTTTCCGAACCTTGCAGGGCAGGTGCCTGCCGAGAGCTGTGCCCCGAACATGTCCAGGTGTTGGATGAGTGCTGCCCCTGAATTGTTCCCCCATGGGGTCTGTCTGCTCTTCCCCTGCCTCTGCTACAAATGGTCCACTCTGTGCCCATTAGGACATGGTTCGCTGGTTTGCCAGCCTCCTTATACTTGAACTTTGACTTTTTACTCTGAATTGATTTTGTCATTCTGTTCGCTGAAGTGGAAATTTTCGCTCCCTATGCTCTGGCCTAGCTGGGCTCACCCCTGACCATTCTCACTCAAGAGGTTTGGAAGTAGGGACCAGCCACTAATTACGTTCTTTCACTGATTGCTCTCAGCCATTGTTTGAGGCATGGACTGTTACCCCGTTTTGTAGATAAGGACGTCGAGGCTGCAAAAGTTTGTGGTGCTGTCTGAGCCATACAGCTGCTGTTAACCCAACCGGCACCCAAATCCATGTGTTCCCGCGTCCAAAATTAGACTCATTGCAACCTCTCCCCTATTTCCAGGTTTGAAGTTTGATATTAGTTTCTCGGAGAGGCTGCCTATAAAGTATCAGATCTCATTCCAAAATGCTAGAGTGTACTGTGGCCAAAGAGGGAAGGCACTGGAGTCAGAGTCAGTTGAGTTTAAATCCACAAATGGCATTTCTAAAGCCATGTGACCCTGGGGAGATGATGTTGGCGAAACTCAGACTTTTCATCTGTAAACCTCATAAAATAGATGTATAAACTCCTCAGGGATCTTCTATGGAACCTAGCATCGAGCAGGCATGATAGTAGGCCCTCAACAAATGGTATCTGGTCATGATGAAGTGTGTCATAAACAATTATTAAGGAATATAAGATTAAAGAACATATATTCTCCTCTTATAGTTTCATTATGAGCCAAAATCTCAAAGTCAGACACTTAGGGACAACAGATATTTATAATTAATTTTCATGCAAAGAAGCAGCCATGATAATATGGTAACCACAATGGTGTATATTTCTTGCAGGTCAATGACATTTATGGCTGTTTTCATGGCACACCCCCCAGTGCAAGCATCATTTAATCTCTAAAATGTAATTACTTCCTGACCAAAGAATCAAAGCACGGAAAAACTAGCAAGCCAAACAAAACTGGTTTAATTGTAGATCTCCATTTGTGAAATGGAGTAAAAAAACACATTCTCTTAATAAAGTATGCTTCCTCCTACATGCTGTGGAGGACAGCTGAATGATGCACGTGGGTTTTTTGTCTTTATTTTAAAACGTGCATGTATTCTGTACCTAATACCTTTTCCTGTTCATGCTGAATGAAAATCATCTCTGGCAGAAGCAAGACACAGTATCCAGCAAAGATCTATTTGGCCAGATTTTGCAATCTGCGGTCCAATTTCGAAATGAAGTAAGACTAGTAAAGGACAGCAGAAGAAACCGAAGAGCTAAGAAGCGAATGGCTTGTCAATTTTTATTATCTTTACTAACCGGTGTGGTCGTGGCCTATGCAGCTTATAGATAAAGAGCTGTTTTACAGGGCTCCGCATCTACTAGATTTGGGTGGGTGTTTTGGGCAAATTTCTGTTAAGAAGAAGCTGAGTCTCAGGTTGAAAAGAGTTGTGTAAAGAGAGAGGCGTGCAGGCTGGTAGCAGGGAGACAGGAGATAAGAAGATGACCTTTCAGGGCACCTGGGTGGCTCAGTCGGTTAAGTGTCTGCTTTTGGCTCAGGGTCCTGGAATCGAGCCCCACATTGGGTTCTCTGCTCAGTGGGGAGTCTGCCTCTCCCTGTTCCTCTGCTGCTCCCTCTGCTTGTGCTCCCTCTCTCTCTCAAATAAATAAATAAAATCTTAAAAAAAAAAAAAAAAGATGGCCTTTCTTTAAATCACTGCCATGGAAGAGGGGAGAGCTCTGAGCATCGCGTGACCCGTCCGCTGTACCAGGTCCCTGACAGGGGCTTTGCCGTTGGGGTCCCAGCTCAGTCTCCGTTGGACCCCGTGCTGTAGGGTGCTTTCTCCTCCTGGAATGACTGTTTTCCGTCCACTCAGCTGACATCTGAGTCTCATGGACCTTTTTATCAGTGGTTTTCCTACCTTGACATGCATGAGCATTACTCTGTCAGCTTCGACAATAACCGGCAACAAAAACTGAGTAAATCACTAATTGCCAGGCCCGGCCCCGGGTATGTGGATTTGCCAGGACGCTCTCTGGGACAGACTCGTCTGGCTCCAAGGTGTGGTCCTCCCCAGGGCTCTGGACCGCCACACACCTCAGGGTCCCCCTTTGCCACATGCCCTGGAGCAGAGAGCAGAGAGCTGAGAAACAGGTCCCAACAGCTTCCTGATTTGGGTGACTCCATGGCCCCTTTCAGCAGGGGGACAACAAGCCAGACCCAGGAGTTGTCCAGCCCCTGCCTGGAGCATCAGGTTCCCTCCAGCCTCGTGCTCCCTGTGCTGTGGCTCCCCAGGCTAACCCCCCTCCCGCCCCCAGCAGGGGATAGGCTGGCCCCATGCTGCCTGCCCCAGAGGCATGTCTGCAGGGGGCTTCCTGGCATTCTGGGAGCACCTCCATGATTCTGCTGCTCTCCAGGAAGGACTTCAAGGAACTCAGGAAGGTTCGTGGACTGTGACCCTTTGTCTAGATGACCCTGTGTGTTGACACTGTTGGTCACTCCTCTCAGAGTCTGACCCGGTAACCCCAGGGTGAAATACTGTGTTTGAGTCCTGTGGGCGGCATTTCTATTTCAACTGGACTCTAAACCACCTACTTCTCTCACTAAGAGATTGTGCTGGAATTCCATCCCACATTTCTGTTTGTCTCCTTCCTTTAGGGGGCATTTTCATGCTGATTTTTCCCCCCTTGAGCTAAAAGTAATGATTCCTTTCCACAGAAATTTAAATAGTTTTTCTAATTGATGTATTTATTCATAGCCTTTTTTTTTTTTTTTTTTTTTTGGTAAAGGTAAGGAGCAAGTCAGAGAAATCACAGCATGTGACATAAGGAGAGGGAATGGGAGTGTTTGCTGTTCTGCACCCTCTCACCCTCCCCACACAAGCTAGAGGAAGAGAGGGGCAGAAGCAGTAGAGTGAGACAAGAGCTGGAAGGGAACTCCTGACAGACCTTGGTGTATGCACCACATGGAGCTCCGGCCAGGAGCCAACAGCTCCGTTGGAGTGACAGCAGTGAAGATGGCCTGTGGCTCCCACATAGCAGCGTTCTGGGAGGTCACAGAGCTAGAGAATGTGATTCTATAACACTTCCTGTTCTCTCTCAGTGCTTATCTCTTTGTCCTTGGTTCTCTGACAATTCTGTGCTCTTCTCGATAGTTCTTTTTCTTTTTCTTTTTCTCTGTACCTTCCCATCTGCTACTTTTTGTTTGTTTGTTTGTTTTTTGCCTTTGTAGCTTTTTCTGTTCTTTTATTTTTCATTCTCCTCCTGCCACATCTTGGCCTTTCCCGTTACAGAGGCTAAAGGGAAGCATAGATAGATGATAGATAGATAGATAGATAGATAGATAATAGATATATATATATATACATGCACATACTGAGAGAGAGAATTTATTCTATAAAGGTTTCTCTTTTATTATAATTTTAAAAGGCAAGGTTATTTTAAAAGTTTATTTCTATTATTATAAACATACCTTTACTGTAAAAAAGAACAAACAAACTTGGAAAATCCAAGGAAAACAAAATACCAAGAAAAAATTAAGGTAAATTAACCCCCTCGCCCTGTAGCAAAGTAGTAAGTAAATAGAGCAAAGCATAAACAAAACAAAACCCAAACAAAACAAACAAACAAAAACCTCTAATGATTTTATCATCTGAGAAAACTTTGGTAAACATCTAAAGTAAGGTTTTTTTTATATTTTTAAGATTTTATTCATTTATTTTTGAGAGACAGAGAGCAGGGGCATCAGGGAGGGGCAAAGGGAGAGGGAGAAGCAGACTTCCTGCCAAGCAGGGAGCCCAATATAGGGCTCCATTCCAGGATCCTGGGATCTCGGCCTGAGCTGAAGGCAGACGCTCAACCCTTCTGAGCCACACAGGTGCCCTACAGTAAGGTATTTCAATGAGTGTTTATAAATTAAATAGGAGAGTAGCATTTTTAAAAATAATTTTTGTACTTTTTGATATAAATTATCTTTAGTTGAAGAAAGATTCTTCAATTATAGGATTTGTGTGTTAGTTGTATGTCTATATTTATAGGCGCATACTATGTGAGTGTGTATATATATATATATATATACACACACACTGATAATTTTAGTAATATTTGCAGTATATCAAGTAACTAAAGTTGGATTGAATCTGTTTCATGCTTTTCCTTGTATGTCATAATTATTACTGTAATTCAAATTTAATTTAAAAAGCTTTTCCTTTAATCCCTGAAGCATTAGTTTCTTCCAAATTCCTTATTTTATCCCCCCAACTGTTACCTTCCCAAAGCTGAAGCACCTCCCCAGAAGAAGAGTTTTATTTTCCAGTCAGATTTTGCTGACTCTTGCAATCAGAATCTGCAGCCTGGCCTCATCGTTCAGTCCGGAGGGGCTCCGTGCGTCAGGGAGGGGTTAGTCATCGAGCTTCCTCCGCCACGTGACAGCACAAACTCAGTGTGAAATGGTGGCCCTGGAACTTCAGAGAGCCCCTTTGCAAGAGCCTAAGCCCATCCCGCTCAAGCCACCATGTGGTTTGGGCAGGTGATCAAACCACGGGTCACCGCCTAAAAAGTCAGACAAACTCGGTTGAAAAAAGGACTGTTTCTGAAATCAGATTTGTCAATCGGTGTGGAAAGTCTGGTTAGCAACGTGATTGTACCTTTCAGGCAAGGGCAGCGCTCCCTGCAAATGGTGGGCAAATGGTGGCTTCAGCTGTTGGGAAGAGGTCATGCTGGCCATTTGGAGTCCAGAAGGGCTAGTTCACTGCCCTCAGCGTTTTTCATCCTTTCTCGTCTATGCAGTGATGACCATCCATGGCATCATCCTGAAACCCAAAGCCTGTTATGTAGAATAAACAATAATTTCAGTCATCTTAACACTATTAAAATAAGACTTTCTGTTTTCTTAATGCTGACACAAACGTGGCTGGTGTAATGTAACCTTCCCTACGCAATGTAACTAAATGAAGATTTATAACCAATTTATGTTTAATCTTTTGACAACATTCATTTAGCATTGCCAAATAACAGAAGCTGAGAAACATTTTGTTTTAGAATCCCGACACTGTAAAAATAATTATCAACCTGCATGTCATTTTAATGGGTCTGGAAGCACATTCCTCATTATATTGTCACAGAGATTAAGTTATTTCAGGGTCAGGATCTTGCCATCTTGTCTTTTGCTAGCTGAAAGACTTCCTTGTGCCACTGTGCTCGTTTTCAGTCTGGTTGCTTGACTTCCTCCACGTATCTGCCATTATTTATTCAGTGACACCGGGAGAAATGAATGCCATGAAATGTGATCTCCACCCTCAAAATTCTGAAGTCTAATAGGATTGACAAAAATATCTGTGGGGTGCAGTGGATAGAAAGTGATCTAAGTACCAGGAATAAAATGTAAATAAAATGTAATGGGAACTGGGGGAAGAGGATTTACGTTTGATGGATGAATCAGTGAGGACTTCCTGGAGACAGTGGCCTATCTGGACTTCAAAAGATTGTGTGTGGGGGGGGGGGCAGTGGGAATGAGGGTGTGTAGAAGTAAGGAGAAATGATGCATTTTTAGATTTGTAAGCAGGATAGAGGGGAAGGAGTAAAAGTGGATATTTAACGTGTTCTTACTCAGGGACAGCTCCTGCGAGGGTTTTTACAATCCTCTTTCCTTAAAAAGGAGAAGGTTTTAAAGTATACTTTACCAAAAGCAAAATCATGACTCTCAAGCAAATATGAAATGAACGCATGTGGAATATTTTAATCCATTAATTAATAAGGGGCATCATTAGATACCAGTCCAAAGAGCACTTGAGAAATTAGAGATCTATTTATCTATCTATTCATAGAAATGGCCAAGAGTTCATTCATTTTTTAGGTTATCTGTTTCTCAGCTCAGGAATTATTACCTACTAGACAAAAATCTACAAATTACAAGTAACGTCACTAAGTCTGAGACCTTAAGATTAACATTGAATATGGATAAGTGGTGGGTGGAGGAGGGGGTAACTGGGTGATGGGCACTTAGAAGGGCCCGTGATGCGATGAGCACTGGGTGTTATACGTAACTGATAAGTTATGGAAAACTACATCTGAGACTGATGATGTACAATATGTTGGCTAATTGAATTGAAATTTAAATATATATATATATTAATATTGACTATATTCTCCAGGTGAATGGCTACACCTGGCTATTTACATTTAACTTAAATAAATATAAATTATATTCAAAAACTTACTCCCTCAGGTGGACTCATCACAACTTGATGTGCTCAGTAGCCCCACAGGATCCGTGGCTGTCCGGTTGGACAACAGAGGTGGAATATTTCCAACATTGGAGGAGGTTCTATATACAACACTGCCCCAGAAAACCTTTGGATGGCTTTTGCCCCCGTGATTTTGAAAGGACTCGCTGCCGACATTTTTTGCCTTATTTCTAGGTTTTAGATACTTGCTCTGGCGGCGGTAGGAAAGGATGTATCATGTGAGGGCAGTGTAGCTTGAACACAGAGGAGTGGGGGATGGTAAAGAGAGACCATCAGTGGCAGGCCAGCAATGGAGGTCCTGAGTTTATTAAGCAAAGCAGTTTGACTCTCATTCAGGAGGCAATGAGGAGACATTTAAGGAGAATGCAATGATCAAAGATTTACTTTAGGAAAATTAATCCGAAAGCAATTTGGAGGATTGATAGGTTCTAGAGAGTGCAAAGACAGGACGACCTGTTAGCAAATTGCTTTTGTCCAGAGGAGAAGGGAAGGAAAGCAGAGGGAACCCCACAAGGACGATAGACACAGCCGTGTTTAGACACACCTGACGTATTGTTATTACCTGATGCACGTGTGTATTATGCAGAGATGACATTGCGTGTTTACCTGCGTTTCAAAAGGCAGAGAAGGTAAACTGCTTCTCAATAACCATTTTGGGAAACGTCGGTGTCGGAGAATCATTTAAGAAGTCTCAAGGACCTGGTTTCACGGAAATGTGGGTCAAACTGGTGCTGCTTTAGAAAAGATTTTATCTGTGTTTATGATTCTTGATGAAAATTCATTTGTAATAGAATAAAAATGCTAAAGCAAGTTCTTATAGTTTGTTAGGTATTTCTAATGTATAGGATCGACATAGCAGATTGAGATGTTTATCCAGTTTATGCCTGCCGGCGTGCCCATGTAATTTTAAGGCGGAGAGCATCTCTGCACAGGAACAAACAGGGACGCCGTGCTGTTCCAGGGTGTTCAGAATGTCGTGATAGGGACACATCCTGATGTGCGCACGGCAGCTCGTCATCACTGAGCCGTTAAAGGGAAGACACCCCTAAAATGAGGGAAATGTCAGCGAAATAGAAAAACGTCAGTAAATAATTTGTGCTTGTTTAGGCTAGGTACCATTGGTTCCCTAGTTGCTTGCCAAACTTGGGAGATACAAACATGGAAAAGGCAGGTCCTTCTCCTGAGAAAACTGTGGTTGCACAAGAAAATCAGACACATACAGTAGTTATGTTAAATCTAATGACAAGTACAAGCCAAATGAACCAAATGCTGAGGCGCTAGCTGTAAGGGAGGGACATTCGCTCTGCCTCTCCTGTGGAAAGGGAGGCAAGCCCTCTTGAGGACCTAGCATTTGACACTTTTAAAGGTGAGTGTGGCTTCCTGATGGAGAGAATTGGTCCCAAGCCAAGGGCAGGTGTGGAGGCCCGAGGATGCAGCGCATAGAAATCACAAGTGTTCTGACTTTGTTACTGTGTAGGACGGTGGTAATTAAGTTTGTTCAGTTGGCTGGGAAAAAATCACTAGGGGCTGTGTTGAAAAATTTCAGCTGCGAATGGCAAGTTTTGTGATTATTTTAGCACCTGAATAGATAGTACATATTCCAGGAGTATTGTTTTTTGATAATGATAATTTGAAATATTTCCTTTTTTTTAAGATCTTTGTTTATTTACTTACTTGACAGAAAGAGAGATCACAAGTAGGCAGAGAGGCAGGCAGAGAGAGGAGGAAGCAGGCTCCCCGCTGAGCAGAAAGCCCGATGCGGGGCTCGATCCCAGGACCCTGAGATCATGACCTGAGCCGAAGGCAGAGGCTTTAACCCACTGAGCCACCCAGGCGCCCCTCTCTTTTTTTTTTTAAGATTTTATTTATTTGACAGAGACACAGCGAGAGAAGGAATACAAGCAGGGGGTGTGGGAGAGGGAGAAGCAGGCTTTCTGCCGAGCAGGGAGCTTGATGTGGGGCTCGATCCCAGGACACTGGAATCATGACCTGAGCTGAAGGCAGACGCTTAACAACTTCTGTAGGAAACCCATAGGTGTACATTTTGTAGTAATATGCAAAGTGCACGTGAGTTTTAATAAAACCCCCTTGCCCGGCACTCCTTTGGGATCCACCCAGGGACTCAGGATGGCAAGACATCACCCTCCAGGGGGAAGCACTGCTGTAGGTAAACAGAAACTCACATCTTTC
Source organism: Nasua narica (assembly GCA_028533885.1). Taxonomy (NCBI): domain Eukaryota; kingdom Metazoa; phylum Chordata; class Mammalia; order Carnivora; family Procyonidae; genus Nasua; species Nasua narica. The sequence goes on from CM052802.1 coordinate 5,020,864, forward strand.
TTTCTTCTCCTCCTCCTCCTCCTCCTTCTTCCTCTTCTTCTTCAGTATGTTGTTTAATGTGTTTTTAGAAGACAATTCCTTTAGCAGTTTGGAAGTTTCCTTGCTCAGAAGGAGAGGAATATAGAGGAAGGGAGCGTTCAGGGGAGGGCAGGAGAGGTTTGGCTATGAAAGAGAGCCTGGCCCAGGACAGGGACCAAGGAAGGAGACGAGAGAAGAAACTTGGAGGGCTTGTTTCTGAAGTAGCCCCGCGAGACATCGGGAGGGGCAGATGGAGCTGCCGAGAGGGGCGGACCACAGTTCCTGGCTCCTGGCGCGGCTGTCCCGGGACATCATGATTCTGTGGATCCACCCAGATCGCATGCAGGAGACCCGAGGCACGAAGGCTCGAGATGGTGAAGCTAAAACGCGGTGCGAGCCGAGTGGACATCACAGACTCTGGGTGCTGAAGTATCTCCTCTCGGAACTCATTTTTTCTAATTAATGTGCCTATTTGTTTTGCCCAGTGCCTTTTGAAGGCGTTTCTTAGGTTTTCGCAGGGGCCTTGATTTCCATAAACTATGAGTGCTGTGACACCTGAGACCCGAAGCACGATGTTCTGGGATGTTGGGGGTTCACCGCCTAACAGCACTGAGTGGATCTGGGCAGATGCCTCCTCTCTGTCTCCCGAAGGCCCCAGGGGTGAGCAGGTCCAAAAGGTGTTAGCAGACGCACCTGGATAGAAGGCAGAATTGTGGGAATGCGCATCATTTCAGAAATTGAACTCAAAGAACTTTCAAGATAAGAGACTCTGTACTAGAAGTGTATATTCTTACCCCTGCTCTGTGTGGGCAGAGTACTAGGGTCCTCCTCTGCTGTGCAGGCTTTTGATAAATATCCCTTAAGATATGTATGGATCATGTCAGAGTTACTTCTGGATTTTCAAGCTGTTCACGTAGGCCTGTCTTGATTACGTTTTAGGATTTTCTCACATATCGCTGAAGTTTCAAGCACGTAGTGAGGTGTTCCCATCAATGTTTGCTGTTAATATTATGGATAGACAGAACCTTGATAGGTTCCTGTTATTCTTCTGTTTCCTTATGATTATCACCCTGCTTCCTTCCCACTTTTCTTCCCTTCCCCCAGCAAACTTCACTCGAGGCAGACAAGGTACACCACGTTAGAAAGCTAGATGTTTCTTAAGGAATTTTAAAGAAATTCCTTTTCTACTTTTCTATTTTAGTTTTCTTTTTATGGGCTGGTGAGGACTATATGCCAGCCTGTGATTCTGTAGCTCTCTAAAAGTAAGACCCCTCCCGCCACACCACCCCTGCCTCCCAGTCCAGCAATACCGAAGGTAGCTCAGACATTTCTGTAACCTGCAGCCCAAACTTAGTGACCTTCTTGTACTTTCCAATATTGAGTTAAAATGGACATACCTAATCTCTGGTTTCTCAATTATTTGATCACTGAACTGGATCAGTCTCGACAATGGACTATTTATTGTCATCTGAAGGTGGGTGTGGAGGATAGGAATGAAACCACTGGTCGCCGAAACCCGAACCTTAGGAGTGTAAATTCTGATTTCAACACATGAAACCACCGCAGAAGATGAGGTGCGTCAGGGTGATGCAGACATTAAGTTTGTAAACCAGGAGAGGGTTCCCAGGGCTGGGCCGTGATGTATGAGCCGGACTGCGATGGGTCCCGGGAGGCCCTTTCCATGAAGTAAGAAGACTTTCATGGTCAGGGAAAGTCTTCAGCCAGAGAGCTTCTCATGTGTTATTTCTGGAAGCTTATGAATTCACAATATGACTATCAGCCTTGATTAAGAGAAGACAATAATTTTCTTTATTTCCCCAGCTGATGACATCACCTTACTTTTCTAACTAATCACTGTCACTAAAGAAAAATAATTCTTCTCCTATTTTAAGATGCACTAGAGATTTTCTGAATCTCAGCGACACCAAAAGCTTTTCAAAATCAATGCTGAGAAGGATCAGATTTATTAACATTACATATTTTGTCTTATCACTTGGTACAGGCCAAATCGGATACTTAAAATATTGGAATTTAGAAGCGGATATTCAACAGTAGTAATGAAAATTGGAAAAATTATGCTTAAATGGAATATTTATGCCAAACTAATTATATTGGCTATTACAGATGCAATAAAATGAAGAATGTGGGAGTGGGGAGGGTCAGGCCTGCCTGCTATATTCTCTAATTGGAGCCATTCCACTGGGTGTTCATTTCCTTAACAGGTTTTGCTAACACTTGGACTGTTTAAAATAAGAAAATTATAAAATTGTTTTTTTAAATAGCAAGGAAAGTTTCACTTCTGCAAAAATTAAATAAATTCATTGATTTCAGGGTTAGACCACAGATTACCATTTCTTGCTCTAACATGCAGTTTTAGAATATGTGCTAAACCTTTAAAAACAAGATGTACTTTTCCTTATTTATCATTGTTGTACCTGCACATTCTTGCTGAATGCTAGTGCTGTAAATGTTAATAGAAATTTCCATGAAGCCTTTAGTGCTGACTGAACGAGAGACGTGGGTTGGTAAAGCAGGTGATGATTGTCGATGATGTTGGCAATTGTTCATAAATGTCAACCTGTGTTCAAGGGCCACATTTTAGCAGCCGCAGAATTAATCCCCTAGAGTATTTCGTAAAGACCACCATCCCAGCCAAGCTATTATCACGAGGCTGAGGAACAAGTAGATGCTTTGTAATCAGAAAAACTTACATTCAGATCTCAGACTACTCCTGTGGCTATATTGGGGATGCTCTTCCACTTCTCTGAGCTTGTGTTTCCTCATTTATACAATGGCGACGGTCACACCTGTGTTTCAAGGCATAAGCACAACTGTAAGCTAGTCTGCCATTAAAATGAAATTTTGAAATCCATTTTGAATCTCCTTCAATGCTATTTTACACACACACACACACACACACACAGTTTTCACTTTGGAAATACATTTTTAAGTGTAGTAGCTAGCTTAAAAATTTTACCGTCTAGACTGGATCCCACAATTGTTTACCTTTTCCATTCTTCATTTTTCCACAATCCATCTCTAAGTGATTCATGGGAAAAATATTCTAGTGAACATTAAATCAATTTAAGGACTTTCCATCATGGTTTATGTTCCATAATATTAATTGTAAAGTATGTGATTGGGTGTAAAGCAATTTTTTAGAGAATTATACCCCAATTATTTCTAAAAATTTAAAGGTAGGATTAAGATGGAAATAATACATAGGAATCAACTTTTTTAAAAAGATTTTATTCATTTATTTGGGAGAGAGAGAGAGTGCACAAGTGGGGTATGGGGCAAAGGGAGAAGCAGGCCCCCCACCGAGCAGTCAGCCTGACATGGGACTCGACCCCAAGACCCCGGGACCATGACCTGAGCCGAAGGCAGATGCTTAACCAAGTGAGCCACCCAGGGGCTCCAGCAGTCAACATTTATAGAAGTCAGAGCGAGGCCACCTGAGGAAGCAGGAGGCCTAAGTGCCCACAGATGTAAGTACTTGGGAGTAACTGCGTTCTAAATTTGTTGACAGCAGGTAAGGATAGCTACAATGTACGGAGCATCCGCTGTGCGATGATACCGTGTGATGGACACTGTGCCTGGGCCTCACCGCTGTCATTCTCCGTTAACGTCATCTCAGCAGCCTACGAGTTAGGAGCCACAATCCTTCCCATTTTGCACCTGAGGAGACAGGCCCCGAGGGTTAATTGACTTGCTGAAGGGGATGAGGCAAGGCTCTGGTCTGGACCTAGAGGGACATGCCCCGAACTGTAGAGATTTTCTTCTGAGGAAATTGTGAGCAGTCTTATGTAGTGTCAAGAATTTATTCCATGGAAATTAGAGTTACGGGTGTTTGTTCGGCATTTTGAAGAGCTGTGACTTTTTTTTTGGCACTCACTGTAACGATACCCTGCCAGTGTCCATTTCTGGGAAGAAGAAGGGACTAGATTTACCCCAGGTTGGCTTTGAACCTGGTTATTTATTTAAACCTCCTCCTTAAAGTATACTTCATACCACAGTTTGTCTTTCCATGGGAGATTTGGTTATTAGTTTCAAAATGAATAAGGGAAAATCAATTGGCAACAGCCAGGTCCCCGACAAACAGGCAAAAACATTAGTTTTAATCTGCAGTTTTTGCCTCCCCAGATGATATTATTGTGCAGATACGTTAATGAAAAACCTTAGGACAGGGGCATCTGGGTGCCTTGTCACTTAAGCATCTGACTCGATTTTAGTTCAGGTCATGATCTCAGGGTCGTGAGATGGAGTCCCACGTTGGACTTGGTGCTGAGCTTGGGGCTTGCTTAAGGTTCTTTCTCTCCCTCCCCTCCCTGCTTGCTCACTCACTCTCTCAATAAATAAATGCATAAAAAATTAAAAACCCTAGCACAGAAATCGAGAATTAAGTTAGAACTTTAAAGAGCTGAGGCTCCATAGAGATTACTAACCATGTTTTAAAAGTGCTTGCGTTGGCTGGATGGCTATATAATCCGAAGCTGTTTATAACACAGTTGTACCTCGGTTACTCTGCAGGAGTTAAGACTCTGGCTTGTTAAAAGCAGGGAATAGTGTGGCTGCGTTCAGTGGGGTGTTATAACCCACCGGATAAGAATTGAAATGAAATGTCTTTCTGTGTAATAACTGCGTCCTTTAGAGTAGTTCTTCTTGTAAATGTTCAGAATTCATTTTCTTTCCACTTAACATCCAAAGACTTAGAATTATCTTCAGTCCTATGTACAAATTTTTTCTTTTTTTTTTATGATTTTATTTATTTACTTAACAGAGAGATCACAAGCAGGCAGAGAGGCAAGCAAAGAGAGAAGGGGGAGCAGGCTCCCCGCTGAGCAGAGAGCCCGATGTGGGGCTCGATCCCAGGACCCCGAGATCATGACCTGAGCTGAAGGCAGAGGCTTTAACCCACTGAGCCAGCCAGGCACCCCCACCATGTACAAATTTTTCAAATAGTCTTTTTTGTTTGACTTTTATTTCTATTCACCATTTTTGTGATCTTAAAGATAATATTGATGTTATTGATTTCAAATACAATATGCTGATATTTTGAAGGATATGTGGTTAGTCCAGGAAGCTTGGCTGGTGGGAAGATGTTCTGAGTATTTTGTGATCGTGGCTGCCTTCTGTTGTATATGAATTTTGTTCTCACACTAACCTGCCTGCTACTACTTTTGTATCATTCAGTATATGGCAGAATTTATTGGCCTAGCAAATACTGAGTGTTTACTAAGCTCATGGAACCGCACGAGCTACTTGGAACATACTAAACAGTGCAGTGTTACATTGACGTGGGTTGTAACGATAGGAAAGGTAGGACAAGTAGGGGACACATGTGGGGCAGATTTCTTTTTTTCAGTAGTTTGCCTTAGGTTGGAGTGGACATGATCCTCCTCTTTTCCACGATCAAAAGCAAAATGCCACATGGAAATGATGATTCTGAGAGTCTACACTGAATGGATTTCACATGGAACTGCTTTAGACTGACTCATTATACATTATTTAAACATTTTTTTACTCTAGATAGGTAGTTTCAGGTCAATATAAGCAAAAAATGAGACTCTCAGAGATAGTGAGGAATGACGGAGGAACTCATCCTGTTGGAAAACATAGAAGAGAACAAATAACAATAACTAACAATGCTGGCCTTCAGAGATGGTGCCGATTTTGTTCATTTTGCAAAGACGTGTTGTGCACCTGGCTCATGAGGCATATAGTCCAGCAAATGTGGTCCACCTCAGGCTGAGGGACCCCTGCCAAGAAGCATAATAGAAAGATTCTGGAAAATGTCGGGGAAGAAGATTCTCTACGGCCTCGCTCCCTGTCACAGGGTCAAGGCCACAGGTTCAGAAATTCTGGCCAGAAATAAGGTCTCTTCATAGTGGGCTTGCAGGAATCAAAAAGGACTGAGGGTACCTCTAAATGATGAGAAGAAGGGATAAACGGAATCAGGCAGGTTGTAGCTGAAAAATGGAGCTAAGGGTGCAGACCTTACCCTTGGTGTTTAAAAAACAAGAACAAGGCTATAGGAGGCAGGAGGGCCAGGGCTGGGAGTACTAAGTGCCAGGCTAGACTGTAGAAGGAGTCAGAGGAAGGCTGGGAAGGATGGGACTCCACCGGATGAGATGCTGGTTCTGTGGTGTTGGGATAAGTCAGGTGTTTAAAGGTGACAAAACTAAGCTAGGTACTTTGATAGTCTCCGAGGTATTTAGTGAGATATCTTATCTTTATGGGGAAATCAAAGGAAGAATTCTTAGGAGACGTGCCATTTCCCCTTGAAGGTATGGGTCAAAGGTGGTGGAAAGTACGGTCAAAGATGGCAGCCACTGTCTAGTCACGCATTAAGACTCCTTCCACTTGGCCTGGGGCATGCAGCATGTGCAAGGAAGAAATGAGAAGGAAGCTCTCTCCTAATTCTAACACAACAAAGGCCCCCAGTTCTACCTCATGGTGCTTCAAGCTCAAGCCTTCCCCCGTTCCCTCTCACCAGCCAACGCTGCTGTCATGTTGCACACCTAACAGCAGGCTCCTGTACTTGTCAGGGTGAGAGAAGAATCTCCTTCGAACTGTTATCTGCAGGCTTGATGAGGGAGGGAGAGAGGGAGCCAGAAAAACACCATTGTTACTTATTCTCCTCTTCTGTGCTATCCAATGGGATGAATTCCTCAGCTGTCCCTCCCTACCTTGGAGCTTCTCAGTAAGCGCACGATGGCTACCATGTAGGAGAGTGTGGATGTGGAACATTTCCATGGCTACAGAAAGTTCTTTTGGGCAGCTTGTTCTACTTAATATTTTAATATGGTCATGTGTGATAAACGTGGTCATAAATCACTTGGTGCCTGTGGTTTTATAGGACACAGAAACTGAACATTATTTTACTGTGATATAAAACATATTAACTCGTACTCTTTCTTCCCCGGTAAACAAATTAGCCAAGCAGTTAAACCCTTGATTCTCTGTGACAGCCAGTGGTATAGACTTCTGAGGTCAAAGAAAAGTTTTCATGAGAATTGGAAGGAGTGTTCTCAAGTATTCATCAACCTTATTAAAACAAGGCCATAAGCCCATCATGTAAAACAGTTAAAAAATGGAAACTATGCACATTATGGCAGTTTCTTAGAAAGCCAAAGCAAATAATATATATCCTTATTTGTTTTTAAAGATTTATTTATTTGAGAGAGAGAGAGAGAGAGCCCTCTTGCGTGCGTGCAAATGGGGGGAGGGGCCAAGGGAGAAAGAAAATCTCAAGCTGATGCCCCGCTGAGCACGGAGCCTGACTCATGGCTCGATCCCAGGACCCTGAGATCACAACCTGAGCCGAAACCAAGAGTCAGATGCTTAACCGACAGAGCCACCCAGGTGTCCCAATATATATCCTTTTTAAAAGGGGACTTTTTCTCAATATGGCGTGACTATTACTAGTAATTTCTATAATTTCCTGGATCAAGAAGGGAGAATAAGGGAAGAGTGGAGACTTGACTAAGGATTAGTTGACTGGACAAAATGAGTGAGAAAAACTAAAGATAATGACAGAAACACAATGCTAAGAAAACCCTAGGGGCCTTTGAATGAGCACGACTCACACGTTGTGGGGCCAGACCACTCGCTGTGCTTCTACCTTCTGTCCAGGGGGGAAAAATGAACTTCTGAATGAAAAGAATGTACTTTACTTTGTAAAATCATTACATTATTAGAGTCAGCCTCCTGGCTTATGACAAAATAATAATAATAACAAGTGACAAATAAAAAATGATGGACAACTGTGGTGGAGGGAAGAACTTATCTATCAGCAGGTGTTTAGGAGCCTCGGGAAGGCGGGGTTCAGAAACACGAGCAGTTTCGCTTGCTGTCCATCAAGCCCTCCATGGTGAGGTGAATCCTTCCTCCACATTTTTTTTATCCTTTCTTTTTTTTTTCCTGAGAAATAGTTTCACAAAACGTTCCACACAAGGAGAGTTCCTGAGGTCAGATAAAGTCTGGGACTCACTGTGCTCTGCACAACCCTCACGGGGTCGCAGCCCACTGAATGTCCCACTGTGAGAGGGCTTGCTCCCCTTGACTTAATTTAGCCTCACGGAAAATGACTTGGCTGAGGAATCCCAGGTATTTGGGCTTGACACCTTTTCACAGCTTGCAAACTGTGATAGCGTTCTGTAAGATATACTTAAAATATACTTGATAAGCCTCTGAGCAGAGAAACTGAACCAAATCCCTCAAACAGCTATATGGCTTTGTAGGAAAAAGGCCATATTTTTAGGATGTTGAAAGATCGAGGGATGAGTAGCATGATGTCTGCAAGTTAATGACATATGACTTAGCTGGAAATATGTATGTGCAGTATATGTGTATTTATGTACACACACACACACACACACACACACGGAGAGGGAGCACACTCAAAATCTCGGGAAGTGTTCAGAACTGGTGGGGCGCCTGGGTGGCTCAATCGGTTAGGCGGCTGCCTTCGGCTCAGGTCATGATGCCAGGGTCCTGGGATTGAGCCCCATGTCTGGCTCCCTGCTCAGTGGGGAGCCTGCTTCTCCCCTGCCTGCTTTTCCCCTGCCTGCCATTCCCTTTGCTTGTGCTTACTCTCTGTCTCTCTTGCTTGGTTTCTCTGTGTCAAATAAATAAGTAGAGTCTTAAAAAAAAATGTTCACAACTGGTGAACTACAGTAAAGGACATAATGTGTAATACTTTTGATATATTTCTCTAGTTCTGAAATACATTGTATAAAAAGAGGAAAGCATTATAAACCTATCACAAGCTACATTGGTTATGTGGGGCAGTGAAGGGGGAACCCTATGGAAGAGTTGATTAGGCAGGAAAAAGGATTTTGAGATCCAGACAGAAGTAAAAGGAGCAGAAGACTCACGTTCTTGACCGGAGACAGCAATACAGCTGGAGAAAAGCATTCCGGGTCGTTCTTCACTTCGCCCTGCCATTCCTCTAGGAGTTGGGGCTCCGTATTCAAAAGTCTGTACCTCAGACCCTCAGTCAGGCTAATGGGAACGTTGCCCAGAAAACACGTCAGGATGGTGGTGGTTCTCATTCCCGTCCTGTGTACTCCAGACCTCAGCGCGGCACAGAGAAGTTTGCCAACTTTAAACAGTGATGCAGCCAAATTAGTGAGGAAGCCATCTGAACTGGGGATCTCAGGATTGACCTGAAAGCCCTGACTTCTTGACCCAGTAACGCCAACAGCTTGAATTCGCCGTGACTGCCCGACCTTGATCTTCCTTAGACTATTAATCCCCAGCTGGCTCTGGGAAGCGCCTAGTAATAGATTGGGTGTCATCTCGTATGCTTCTTGCCACAGACGTGGGCATGCAGTATTTTCTGACTAACTTCTCAAGGACTTTGCTGAAGGTTGTAGCACACAGAAGCGGTTCCCCTGTCTCAGGATTGCGCCTGGCTGTATCATTTGCTGAAACAATATTGCAAACGTTGCTATTGCCGGAAGGGAGAGAGAAGAGTCATTTAGCTTCCTGCAGTTTCATAGATGCATCATTTACTATTGTAAAGCTGTTCCTAATATGCTCTTTCAACAATGCTAGTGTCTTTGCCACCCAGGCTCCCCTTTGTAAACTTCTCTTTTCCCTATTCCTCCTCCTCCTCCTCCTCCTCCTGTTTTTTATTGTTTAATCTTTACAGTAGTAGGTTATAAAAATTGTGTAACTGCATTTGTTCCTATTTCTGATAAAGGTTTTTACACTAAGGATTCCTGCCTCTTTGCTAAGCTCTTGGTACAAAGGAAAATTGTCAGTCCTTGTGGCCTTCTGATATTCTGTCAGTTGTTATGGTATTTCTATAACTTTAATATATGATTCTCTCCATTGCACTTATGATAGATATAAAACCTTAAGAATATATCTTATGTAATTATTACATTTGCTAGTAACAATGTGATATTTATAGACTTGAATATCTTGCACAGTAAGGCAGTAAGCCTACAAAGAAGCATCAGAAAATCATAGTTTATCACTACAAACGTGTTTATATTTTGTCTTCCCTTCTCACTGGCAGCTAAATATTAATCTCTGGAGAGTAATAATTATAAAATATATTGGTAATAAATGATAAAATTATAAGTCTTAACATTTTTATTGTGATTTATATTTTACAAAGTCTTGTCCCTTACAATATTCGTAAAGATGGCTGAACAAATGATAATTCAGTATGCCTGATATTCAGGGGCTTTTTTTTTTTTAATAAATTAGTAAGAAATAATGAGGCTGCGTAAGTCTTTAGGATCTTTGTTTCTCATTATTTTTGTACCTTTTTTTAGGTTTTTTTTTTTTTTAAGATTTTATTTATTCATTTGAGAGACAGAGAAAGGGAGAGAGAGCATGAGAGGAGAGAAGGTTAGAGGAAGAAGCAGACTCCCCATGGAGCCGGGAGCCTGATGTGGGACTCGATCCCAAAACTCAAGGATCATGACCTGAGCAAAGGCAGTTGCTCAACCAACTGAGCCACCCAGGCGCCCCTGTACCTTTTTTTAAATAAACCATATATATTTGGGAGACTTAAGGTTTTCACTTATGAAAATAATAAATGATAATAATAATAATAAAATATTCTTTATTATTTGTACACGATCTTGATGCTAATAGTAAAATTGTAAACAAAATTCATATGCCATGACATTTTATGTAACCTTCATCCAAAATGAAGTTAAGGTATAAGGATTAAAAGAAATTGTTAGTAATATTATGCATTTAAAAAGGTAGTTATTTTATTAGTGAGTTCTTTTGCAGAAATGACAGTGGGGCACTGCTCTGAAAGGTCCCTCTAATGTACCAGAGTAGCACTATTTCTGCATGCTGACATTGGAGAGAAGTGATGAGAGATGTTTAATTATTGATTTTTTTTTTGGTCCAGCTTTTCTTCTTGTGTTATTCAAATGCCATTTGTCTAGGTAGGGAATACTAGTGAAACACAAACCCATTTCTGTACACTGCTGCCGGTCTCTGTTTAAACCCCTGGGGACTCTTGTCTTACTTTACGTGTGACTGTGTTGGAAAGACTTCACTGGAACCCAGCAAACGGTGTCCATGTCAGCCATAGCACGAGAAAGGGGCTGGTACGTCCCTATAGATAAGATTTTAAGAGGAATAATCTAGAGCCTTCAAAACTGTGTACAGAAGCATGAAATAGAATTCAGGAGCAGTGGTCTTTAAATTTCCAATAGTCTCTACATTTCCTGTCCTTTTTACAAACGTGAGTGGCACAGAATGCATTTCACTTCCCCGTGTTGCGAATGCACTTGGCCGGCTCTCCTGGCAGCAGCGGTCGCTCACTTTGCTGAGTCAGTCACAGGGCTGTTGGCAAGAAGAGGAAAAAATTTTCACTCTTGAGCATAAAACCAGATTTCCTAAATTAAATTGTTGTATCCTCATTGGAATCTTTTTCCCACTAATGTTTTAAAATGCTCCTGGGGAGATCGTTTTTAAAATTGGTCTCAATTTGGATTCAACACTGATTGGCTACTTTCTCTGTTTCCTTTCCCCCCAGCAGGTAGACGAACCTACAACAGCTTTTATGTCTATTGCAAAGGCCCCTGTCAGCGAGTACAGCCAGGAAAACTCCGGGTACAGTGCGGCACCTGCCAACAGGCAACGCTCACCTTGGCCCAGGTAAGGAGCTACGGCGTTGGCAGAGACTGCCCGGAAAAAATGAACCTCTGTTTCCAGAGTTGCCTTTTGGAGTTGCTAATCAGAGAAGGCCCGTGACTGAAAATAAAAGACATTCTGCATGTGGTTGTAATGGGTTAATGGTATCTGGAGTCTCACTTAAAAATGCATTACTCTGTAAAACATTAGGTAGCGCTGGGCTGTTAGCTCCATGTGTTTAGCCCAGGCCTCCCGAAAGGAATCAGTGAGAGGTTAGGCTGTGGTGGGGATGTCTTTTAGAAGAGGCCGGGAAGGAGCCTTCCGAAACACGGGACGCGTTTCTTGTCTTGATCGGTGTGACCAGAACGTGGTTGGATACGTGTGTCAGAATCCACTGGGCTGTTGATTGAAGATGGGCACACTCCAGGTTGCTAAATATAAGTTCTATCTCAGTAAAGGTGTGGAAAGAAGAGTCGTGGGTGGTCCCCAGTATGCGTGGGAAACCGAGGCCGGCAAGCTACCATCTGCTGTGGTCTCCACTTGGGTTGTACGGTTCACAAGCTAAGAATGTTTTTGCATTGATAAGTGGCTGGGAAATATCCAAAGAGTAATGCTGTGTGGCCCCTGAGCACGATCTCAAGTTCGGATTCCAGTCTTTGTGCCGACGCTGTAGCTGAGGGCAGTGCCCACCATCTCCTGACGTGCCGTTGTCTTTGTGGCTTCCATGCCCGGGGCAGGGGTCAGTAGTCGCCTCCCAGACTGGATGGCCTGCGGAGCCTGACCTATGTCTACTTCTGGCCCTTTCGAGAAAACGTGGTGGACCCCTGACAGAAACCAGCTAAGGCCATGGCTTCCCCGTGGTGGTTGTGCAGGAGTTGCCTGAAGTTGATGTAAACGTGAGTGTGCATGAGTGAGGAAGGCGTTCTGGTTGGTGTGATCAAGGGTCAAGGTCAGGGGTCTTTGGGTGATGGAGGGCTGACGTGGGGACAAGGCCCTTTTGATGGCTACATTTAGATTTTTATTCCACAGGCAATGGGGAGCCAAGGCTAATGTTAAAAATAAAGGAAATCTATAAAATGACATTTTAGAACCTTTATTAGTGCTGTAACAGTCTGTCATTGGGACTGAAGTTGGTGACAGATTGAGGGCAAAGAGGTTAATTAATAGACACTTCATACAGTTCGTGCAGAAGGAACTAAGGGCCTGGGTCAGGGTGGTGGCCCGTGGAAAGTTATAATGGAATAGCATGGAAGGACCTGAAAGACACATCCAATAATGGAGAAATCAAGGATCCCTGCCTCACGCCTAGGGAAGATGGTAGAATCCCTCAAAAGTGTGGCTCAGTATTTCACTATGATATAACCTCTCTGCTACCCACGCAAATGCTGGGACTGCACTTAGGGAGACAAATCTTATGAGGGATGTTTTTTTTCTAGCCCTCAGGACTGGACCTTTTTCTGGGGGTGTCACTGGGCAGTGCTTCTGTCTGGGAAATGGGCTCTTAAAGTCCCACAGAAGTTTCTCTTCCCCCGGAATCTCTCCTCTGCCATGAGCCTTTTCCGACGCACTCAACAGCCCCTTCTGTTTCTCTGGTCTCTGCTCCAGTCGTGATTGCCTCAAATGGTGGATGTGGAATGGAATGGTGGATGTCACTGCCGATTGTTCGTAGTGAAAACAGTAATGACAAATTATTATTGAGCCCTAAGCCTAGTTATTTTCACGTGCTACCTAATGCATTTATTTCATAACACTCTAAGGACTGTCAGTAACCTTAGTTTAGATTTAGGCGTAAGGAGATTAAGGAAATGAGTTTATGAGACTAGGGATTTGAACCAGGCTGTGTGATCTCAACTTGTAAGCTCTGCCGTCTCCCCATTTTTTACCACACAGATATGTTCACACTGAGTGTCATATGCTCAGATATCCCCAGTGATCAGATAGGCGATTGAAGACTCAGGGCAGAGTATGCAGTTGGGGGGCAGGTGCGGACCATGGTGGGGGCGGAGACCGAGGCCCAGGGAAGGAGGCTGCTCTGCCAGTTGTTAGCAAGTGGTGATGGGGCCAGTCTTTTATTTAAATAAGAGAAACCATAAATGTGGATTTTTTATGTGAAATTTCTCATGTGAAAATATGCTCCATGGCGAGGGGGAGGGGAGAAGACAAAAAGAAAAAGCAACCTGCAGCATCTGTCTGAATGGGCAAACTGAAATCCTACCGTACAGGTTAAATGATGCATTAGCATTGGGCGCGTAGAGAGCCTGGTGTGTAGTAAGCACTTAATTCGAGTGAGTCATTGCTGAGAGGCTGGATGGGGAGAACGTGAGAAGATGACTCTCCAGACTCTTCATGCTGTGTGGGTTAGAATTCCTACATCATTGTTTCCCGCCTGTCAGCTTGGGGACATCTGTTACCTGGGGTAATGGTATCTACTTCTTATTTCTTGTAAAGGTTAATATATGAAGAGTATTTAGAACAGTGGCTGGAGGGGCGCCTGGGTGGCTCAGTTGGTTAGGTGTCTGCCTTCAGCTCAGGTCATGATCCTGCAGTCCTGGGATCAAGCCCCACGTCAGGCTCCCTGTGCAGGGGGGAGTCCGCTTCTCCCTCTCCACCCTCCCTCCCTGCTTGTGTGCTCTCATTCCCTCTGTCTCTCAAATAAATAAGTAAAATCTTAAAAAGAAAGAACAGTTACAGGAACATAAATAATTAGGTATCTTAAATACTTTCTTATTGTTACTTTTTAAGTTATTACTCATGAGTACTTAGCACACGCACACACATGCACACACATGCACACACACACACATTATGTGCTTCACTGTGAAATCAATCCAGACTTTGGCTGACTCCTTTCAAAGAAGTGGAAGCATCTCCCCTCCCACCCTGTTCATCCGGAAGCTCGGTGTAGCCCCCTCAGCTGCTCACTTGGACCCTCAAGTCCTTGGAGCCATGATCTCATCCACCCGGTAGTCAAGGCTCTGTCCCGCCTCAGAGGCCCACTCCCATGACCACCCCGGACTTTGTCAGTTCCTGGAACTGTTCCATGTTTGATTATGAAATGCAGGCTTTTAATCTCCCTGCATTATTTTTGCTCTGTACCTTGTTAACTCCTCCCTCAAGTTCTTCTAGAGCTCTCCGGCCTTTTCTTTCATAATTTCCGCGCTTGTTAGGCTCTAACTGCAGCTACTTTATTTCAGATGTCATTAAATTTCTGTTCCACGTTCTGTGCAGTGGCCCATTTGTGTATATTCCAAGTGTCGGTAAGCCTCTTGTATCAGAGAACTTGCGGGTTGGGATCCCTGCTGTATTTCCAGCGCTGGACCCAGTACCTTGCCCGTAGTGGGGCACAAAGCTGATCATGTGACATGAACGGTACCTGCTCTTGAACCCTGACACATGGATTCAGTAGATCCACATACTTTAGAAATTATACTTGGCATTTTGTAATCACATTAATCATAAAACTATGCTTGTTTTGCTACCACTTATTGATTTCCTTCCTTACATTTATATTCTGGTACTTGTATGTTTCTCTAATTCTCATGGCAGACCTGCAAAGTAGATATTATTATCTAGCATTTTTAGTAAAGAGACTCCATGAAGTTAAGTAATGAACCAAAAGTCACACAGTTAACAAACATTGGTGCCAGGGATGAAAAGTCTTCCAGGTTTCTTTAGAGCCCTGCCTTTTCTAGCATAGATTGCTCACTTTACAAATCTGGTAATCAGTGTCCTATTCCCCAACTACTTCCTCATGCTTAAACTATGCTTCAAAAATACTCAGGGAAAAAAATTACTTAAAGATTTAAGGGGAATGGGGAAGATGTTTTAAACAGCATTTATTTAATCTGAAATTTTATTTTATTTTGTTTTATGTTTTATTTTGTTTGAATCTGAACTTTTGGTTATAGTTATTAGATGCAGCATCACTGGTACGTGGTAAATAAGTAGAACAGGCCCTTCTGTTTCATTAATGACAAGCATCCACACTCAATAGTACCTTCCAGTAAGTGCTCTGTGGATCTTGTGAGTAATCACGTGAGTCTGCGAGCCCGTGCTCAGCAGTGGGTGGGGCAGGACTGAACTCGGCCGAGAGGAAGGATTTCTAGGTAGAGAATAGGCAAATCTTATGTTTCATTTTTTCAAACTTTATTTATTTATTTAATTGTAAATATTTTATTTATTTATTTGACAGAGAGAGAGAGAGAGAGAGAGAGATCACAAGTAGGCAGAGAGGCAGGCAGAGAGAGAGGGGGAAGCAGGCTCCCCACTGAGCAGAGAGCCCGATGCGGGGCTCGATCCTAGCACCCTGAGATCATTACCTGAGCCGAAGGCAGAGGCTTTAACCCACTGAGCCACCCAGGTGCCCCTCATTTTTTCAAACTTTAAAAAGATCTACAGCTGACAGAATTTTCTCTAGTGAAGAAAAAAAAAAATAAAAAGAAAGGAAGGGCTTTGTGTGGCTGACAAGTTCCATAGTGGAGCAGGATGTAGTTTATCTGAGCTTCCGCCAGGAACTTTTTATAAACACAGAGAAGAATCAGAACCGACTTATCTACCTGGGTTATTTTTTTTAAATATAATTTTATTTTTTTCTGGTCTGAAAAAATCAGTCTGCAGTAGGCCCTTTGCCTCTCGTGAGTGGTAATAGTAAACTCCTAATTTTTTGTTGTTGTGGGGGACTTACTTGTAATGCTAACATTTCGTCAACACTGTTTAAATTTTGTGTGCAAGATAATGAGTGACCTCTCATATCTAATGCTGTAAGGTTTAATTGTTTACATGTTTCACATTTAATATGATGCTTCTGATGAATTGGCAAGGAAGACAGCCATTTCTGTCACGGTGTTAGGACGCGGAAACTAATGTCCAAGGTTTCAGCTTGACCTTGAGGGTAAATTGAAAATCAGCTGGGACACCAGGTTTTCCTCCAAATTTAAATCAAATTACCTTCTTTATTTCATGGCGACCTTGACCAGGGTTTCCACTAACCAAAATAGCCCTTAGAAACATGAATGCTTGCTGGAAAATAGCGAGCAGCGGCTGATTGGAAAAACATGGCAGGCCTCCAATTTTCATTTGTCTCTTCGAAGATTGTCCACTTAGGTCCACACAGAAATGACACAGGGTTGAGCTCAGAAGGAACGTTGCTTTGTACTTGCATATATATCTCTGATTATGTGCTTGAACAATAAACTGGGTAACTAAAGTAACCTATGTCATCACTGTCTCCCTCATTAGTGTGGAAAATCAAATGATGAGCAGGTCATAGCTTCAGAGCGGTTCTCATTTTCATTAATGCAAAAATATATGAACGGAAAAAGTAGTTTTCCAAGATATGTAGAACATACACAGCTTTTAGAAATAAGTAGAAATCAAAGAAGGAACTTAAATTGGAAAAAGAAACAGCACCGAGAAGCTTAAAGATGCTTGTCACTCCTCCCTCCCCCTGGCACTCTGCCAAAGTCAAGGTTATGGCGTCAGCGGGTGTGGTCCTTCTAGTCTGCCTTACCGTGAGTGTGGTGGCGAGGAGTGAGCCTCCTGGCCAGCCGTCAGAGATATCCCAGGACCAGTTCATAAGAACACAAGACTTCAGAGACTGTGACGTGTTAAGAATTATGCTTGGGCTGATGAAGTTTATTTAGAATATGATGCTCATGGCAAGGAGCCTGTTCGCAGGAGAAGCTAAGACAGCTTCTCCTCCTCAGCCCTGCAGGCTCCTGCTCCCTAAGTCCTCAGAGTGCCCTCTCCCGTGTCCCGTGTCCCCTCCTCCCACCATGTTCCAGCCATTGCCCACATTCCAGCCAGAGGACGCAGTCTCCTGAAGACAACAGGCTTCTGGGACAGGGAGAAACAGACTCGCTTATGAATAAAGTCATTTATCGATCAAAAATAATCAGAAGCTAGAATGGATATGGACTCGAGGGGGAAGAGCACAGGGCATAGCACATTCTGTCTTGCCATATTGGACTTGGAGCCGTCTGGGAGCAGGGAGCTGGAGAGAATGGCTTCCTGCGGTCCCTTTCCTGTCAGATGTTCTGGACTTGAGTCCTGCTGCTTGGTAGCTCTGCGACTTTGGGCAAGTGACTTACATTCTTCGTCTCCGTTTTCTTGTCATAAAATGGAAGTAAACAATTTCGTGAAAGTTCTTGTAGATTAAATGATTTAAGTCTCTCAAGAACTTAGCACAGTGAGAACAAGAAATAAAGTAGCTAGCACGGAGGTACATAGTAACCATTCAGAAACGGTTGCTCTTACTGTCGTTCATTCAGGGAAAGAGTTTTCTGCTAAAAAAGCATCAAAGCAGGTGCTGAACTCCCATTCGAGGCTCAGGCCTCCAGGACTCTTTAGTTCTGATGAAGGTGACGAATTGTTCATCTCCCCAACACAAACTTGGGGTACCCTGAGTTACCCACCTTCAGCGTCTTTTGGTTTGCACTCAGTTTATTAGTTTTCAAATGAATCAGAAGCCAGGAGATTACTGCAGCCAAGAACTCTAGGAGATTTTTTTCCCCTACAATCACTATAATTACTTTATCTCAAAAAGAACTTTATCTTTGCCACTCTAATGAGATACTCTGCCATGGAATAGCATTAAAGCTAAAAGGTTTCTGATGAGAAATGGGGCAATAAATAGAGTAAGATGTAAAATGCCTGGCATGATGGATTTTATTTAAAATTGGTTTATAGATTAGGAACAATTTATGTGAGGAAATTTATTAAGAAATATTGTCTAAATGTATAATCATTCCTAAACTTAATATTTGTTACAGATTAATTGTTAGTAAGGAGTCTACTTGCTTCTCTTAATATCAAAAGCTAAATAATAAAGCCTTGGGATATAGCTAAGCTTATTTAGGAAATAAGTATGTGTTTTAACACTTTTACTTATTTATTCAATTGTTAGGCATTTCTGAGCTTTTAGAGTTTAATGAAAGAGTCATTACAAGTTATTTTATGTTATTTAAATACATATATATTATTTTTAAATTTTATTTATTTTTTATTTTTGTATATTTTATTTTTTAAAGCCCATTTTGGATGTCCAGAATGTGTAACTTGGCCCTGAAGTCTGTTTTGACTTGTGTTATGATTAGTCCTACAAAGAAGTGAGTTTTTGTGTGGATTTATCTCATGTCGAGGATTTAGGATTGAGAGGGAGCTGAACACAATGCAAGTCTTGCCTCTTGCAGATATCAGGGCACCCCCGTATTCACTTCTGCCCCTTTTCTGCCATCATTTCTGGCATGAGATTTTTCTCGGCTGTAGGGACTCTCCTCCTTCCATCTTTCTGAAGCCCACCTTCTTTTTGTTGTATTCTCTTTGGTCCTCACTGCAGACACCAGCCCTCTCAGCCACAAACTAACGATGGCCTCACACTGATCAAGTAACCCGTCAAAAGTAACTGACAAAAGATTGAGAGATTAAAAGATTTTCCTCTTTTTCTCTTTTACCAAACCAATACCTGGAAAAGAGCCAGTCTAAGGTAAAAACAAACAAGTCAGAATAACAAACCAAACCTCAAAGGATTATCATAAAGAATTTCAAGTTTTAATGATTTATTTTATATTAAAGCTTTATTTTTGATAGTTTACAAATATATTGAACACTGTAAATTCTAAATGTAAAATGATACAGCAAAATTGAGTTCATCCAAGCCTCTTCAGGGTTATCAATGTCAGCCAATATAACAGATTTAAATTGTAAGTGAATGCCACTAGTGTCATTTTCCTACAACTTCTAGTAGTTTTGGATAATCCATGTCTAACGTTCAAACTTAAAAATATTCTTCACCAGCAAGATCGATCTCCAGTGACTACAGATTAATTTGCTAACTAATATGATCAATTTTACCGAATTTACTAATTTACCAAAAACAATTATAAGGAATAATTTCATTCTGGAACATTCTTTTGGAATTTTTATTTATAATGTGATACACTATTCTTTTGATTATCGTAGACATATTCGGTGATATATTTTCTTAACAGATTTTAAGAAATTCTTAGTTTATTGAAAGCTAAAGATCGTAGGTGAATTCATCTTACGGAAGTTTTCTTCTTGAACATATCCATGCATTTATTCCTATGAATATACTTAAAACTTTAACATTTCATGTAAGAACTTTTGGGTTATACTGACTTCTTTCCAATGTTTATTTTTTAGTTATTCCATTATTCTAGAATGTTTCTTTATTTTTCCACCAATTTCTCTATTAAATATTTACCCATTTCCCCTTTTAACTGATTATAAAGTCTGCAGCATCTTATATTGAATTGGATTGTTGTAATGGCTTTCAAAGACATCTCAGGTCTGAACTGTACAACTTTATGTCCCTATAAGCACGAGAGATGTTAGATTTGTTTCTGCATCAGCTCCTTCTTGCTGCGGCTGGATGCCATCTAGGCAAAGAGCAGGAAAGAAGACATTGGGCACACAGCACGCTGAGGGTAGGGAGGGGGATCTGAAGAGCTTAGAGAAACAAACCATAAGAGACTCTGAAAGATAGAGAATAAGCTGAGAGTTAATGGGTAGAGGAGGGAAGAGGATGAGCCAGATGGGTGATGGAATTTAAGGAGGGCATTTGATGTGATGAGCACTAGGTGTTACATGTAGGTGATGAATCCCTAAATTCTACTCCTGAAACAATATTGCACTGGATGTAAGTGCAAATAAATGTGAGTGCAAAAAAGAAAAAAGAAAAAGAAAGAGTTTAAATAAACGTTTAAAAAAAAATGAAGAGCTCAGAGCACAAAGACCAAGCTACACACATCTTATAAATAATCAAATAAATAATTTTTTGTTTATTTGGTAAATCAGCTTCTGGCGAATTGATTTTCAGCTGACTTCCGTAGAAGCCCCTCCTACAAATGGCCACAGAACATGCATGTATAGAAGAGCACAGTCTGAAGATAAAGTTTTTTTCATAAAAGTTTTAGGTCATTTTAGAGCTACCCTATGACCCTGCAAATGCACTACTGGGTATTTACCCCAAAGATACAGATGTAATGAAAAAAAGGGCCACATGTACCCCAATGTTCATAGCAGCCATGGCCACAATCTCCAAACTGTGGAAAGAGCCAAGATGCCCTTCAACAGACAAATGGATAGAGAAGATATGGTCCATATATACAATGGAATATTATGCCTCCATCAGAAAAGATGAATACCCAACCTTTGTATCAACATGGATGGAACTGGAAGAGATTATGCAAGTGAAATAACTCAAGCAGAGAAAGTCAATTGTCATATGGTTTCACTTACGTGTGGAGCATAAGGAAAAACATGGAGAACATTGGGAGAAGGAAAGGAAGGATGAATTGGGGGAAATTGGAGGGGGAAACGAACCATGAGAGACTAGGGACTCTGAGAAACAAACTGAGAGTTTTGGAGGGGAGGGGAGTGGGAGGTTGGGTGAGCCTGGTGGTGGGTGTTGAAGAGGGCACGTGTTGCATGGAGCACTGAGTGTGGTGCATGAACAATGTATCTTGAAACAGTGAAAAACTTAAATTAAAAAAGAAAAGTCCTAGGTCATTTTAATGGCTCTCAGTGACTCCTCCAATGTTTTAGCTGAGGTTCTGGTGGGAGAAGAGCCGTAGCTTAGAGAAGACAGGGGAGGGAACAAAATGGCCTCTTGGACTTGGCTTGAGCCTCATGGTTTAGAGAATGAGAGCAGAGAGTCATTTTTCATCAGAGTCTGTGAGAACATGGGCAAAAGTCAGAGCTAGGCACATTCAGAGCTGTGGAGAAGGGAGCCCCGCATCCCTCGGGTACCAGGGGAGTCCTGGGCAGGACTGCCAGATTAGCACACAGATATTCAACTGCATTTGACTTCAGATAACCAGTGAATACTCTTTTAGGATAGGAATGTTCCAGACCCTGCATGGAATGTAAGTAACTACACTACGTATTTTTTTTTTTTTACACTACGTATTTTTTATCTGAAATTCAAATTGTCCTCTTTACTTCATCTGGCAACACTAGTTCTGGGATCGTGTCCTTCCTCTTGGCTAGGGCGTCTGTGTAACAATCAAGGGTCACTGGCATGGACACCAGCGAGGCCCTCAGCGGGCTTTCGATCACGCCGCACCGAGCAAGCAGGAGCCGGCGCAGGAAGAGCAAGACCGGCAGACAGAACAGCGGGAGCTGACAGTCCCAGCAGTGGTCGTGCGTGGGCAACAGCCCCAGCGGGGCCGTTCTAGAAATCTAGAGCCCAGGATCCCTGAGGAGTAATCCCAGTATCCTGGTGTGAGAGTGTCAGCCAGCAGCCACCTAAGCCACTACTCCCTTGTACTGGACGAAAGTGTTTGTTTCTGGAGGACTGCTGATAATTATTAGTAAACCACAGGGACCTTTTCATTAGAAAAGCAAACACACAAAAACAATGAATGTGTTTTTGTGGAATGGAAAAAATATAGTTCATTTTTCTCTGTATTACATTAATGTGAATCTTTAATAGTTTATAAACAAAAAGTAAAAATATAGTTATCTATTGAAATAAATAAAATGTCAACACATATAAAATTGTTTGTGATTAAAGCCAAATGTTATACGTCAGTGTAAATTTATTTAGGAAATAAGTGCAATGCTCTCCAGCTGAGCTATAGGCAACTTTAGGCAGCAACCTACTATGTTCCATTGTGTTATTACAGAAATTCTTAGGTTGAGAGCTTTTGTTAATGTGTTTCAGAACTTTCCAGAATTTTTCTTTGGTCATTTGTTATTAGTTGGAGTGATTTCAGTCAGTTGAAGCCTGCATAAATGTTGGTCAGTGTTGCTAATTCACTGACATTTTAATCTGGCTGATAATTCGCATTTGGACTTCAGTGGAGAAAGCTTTTCACTGCTTCTTTATTTAGGGACTCTGTATTAGTAAGTGACTCTTTTTTTCCCCCCAAATAGGTTTATTTTATTTTTTCAGTGTTACAAGATTGATTGTTCATGCACCACACCCAGTGCTCCATGCAATACATACCCTTCTCAATACCCACCACCAGGCTCACCCAACCCCCCCCCACCCCTCCAAAACCCTCAGTTTGTTGCTTAATAGTCCACAGTCTCTCCTGGTTCATCGCCCCCTCCGACTTCACCCCATTCACCCTTCCCTTCCTTTTCACAATGCCCTCCATGATTTTCTTTATACTCCACACGTAAGTGAGACCATAAGATAATTGCCTCTCTCCGCTTGACTTATTTCACTCCACATAATCTCTTCTAGTCCTGTCCTTATTGATACAAAAGTTGGATATTCATCCTTTCTGATGGAGGCATAATATTCCATTGTATAGATGTACCACATCTTCCTTATCCACTCATCTGTTGAAGGGCGTTTTGGTTCTTTCCACAGTTTGGCGATTGTGGCC
>CM052802.1:5044357-5062082 GCA_028533885.1 Nasua narica
AGAAGCTTTTTATCTTGATGAAGTCCCAAAAGTTTATTTTCGCTTTTGTTTCCTTTGCCGTTGGAGACATGTCCTGAAAGAAGTTGCTGTGGCTAATGTCGTAGAGGTTACTGCCTATGTTCTCCTCTAGGGTTTTGATAGATTCCTGCCTCATGTTGAGGTCTTAAAATAGTGAATTTTTAAGAAAAAGAAAGAGAAAAAGGAAAACAGTCGTACAAACGCATGTTCCCGAAGCACACCTTTGGGGCGCTCAGTGCATCAGAGGCCCCTGGAGCTGCGGGTTCTTACCAGGCAGTTATCCTACATCAAACTGGAAATTGTGTCCAACCATTTCTGCCTGGATGCTCAGCCGTGTTCCTGACCCAGGATGATAGTGTGAAATTTCTGAAATTGGGGTTACGAGGTTAAGTTGTGCTATTCTAAGATATATGTGTATATATTTTAAAGTATATTGAGTTCCTTATATCTATCTATCTAATCTATCATCTATCTATTGTAAGGAGTGAGTGTTATTAATAACTATAATTTATTGAATGTTTATCAAATACCAGGGTCTAACCTCAGTACTTTACCAAAGTATCTCATTTAATTTTTCTATCTGTATAGTTCTCCTTTTAATTTTCATGTATATACATTGTTATGTCAATGTCATTTTTTATGTGAATGATGGTAAAAGTTTTCCAAAGTTTGTCATTCATTAATGACATGTGGTCATTGGTCTATTTAATTGGAAACTGATTGAGCTACCTAGCATTTTATTCTTTGTTCAAGATGATAACTTAAAAAACAAGAGAAATATCTACTGGAACTACATAGAATATTTTGGCAACATCACAACCTAAAGGTATTTATAAAACGTAAAGAAGAGATAAGGTTTGTAAAGTAAGTTTTCCCTATACTTTATTATTTCATTTTAATTTGCAGTTAAATGTATCATATTTTAGAACAACAGTTCTTTGTTAATTGGTTAACAGTGCTGTCCCTCAGCAGTAATGGAATGAACTCTCACCTAACATGCTTAACCCATGAGGATAGAGGTGTTTTTTTTTAATCACTGATGGGGTTGTTTGTACTTTACTATCCACTGTCCGTGGCACAGCCCTGGGCATCATGGCATCAAGTCTGCAGTAGGGTGGGGTGATGGGGAACAGCCTGTATGTCTCATTTACTTAAAAAAGGAAATAATAATAATAATTTTTAGAAGCCTATTTGTAGGTTTCTCCTTATATCTCATTATTCAAAACTTGGTGATACGGTCACCGGTAATTACAAAGGAAGCTTGAAAAGCAAATGTTTTCCAAAGATGAACAGAATATCCATGATTGGCTTAGACCAATCTTATTTATCCACTGATTTGGGTCCACTGCCTCTCCAAACAAAATCAGCATTCTGTTAATAAGGAGAGAGAAGGAGATGGACGTTGGGTGGGCCATGACTAATGGCTCTCATATTTGTAAATGTGTAATTGATGTAGATAACTTCCATGAATTCATCATTTTCATTACTGAGTCTGTATTATACAATTATATACTCTACTTGTATCACAATGGCTACACTAGGACTTCCATCAGTTTTGGACTTGTTTTTGTGTGAAATGCTGTTATTGTTTCAACAGTTGTTTCTATACATAAGTGTAGTTCCTTGGTTATTTATGGAATGAAATTGACATCCATTTGACTATATAGAAGCTTTATCAAGAATTGAGTAAAGAAAATATAGATATTTAGGGCAGTGGGCTAATTTATTTGTTTTGTTTTTTGCTTAAGAAGTACATGGCCACATTGAATGACCCTACAACAGAATTAGACAAGACTCTACAGATCAGAACTGTGATATGTTTTGCAGTCTTTTTACAGAAGCATGGATACTAATGCACACATCCATCTTTCATCTGGGAATATTAAGCTATCTGCATAAATGCATCAGTGAAGCCAGATGAGAAATGGAGAGGTTAATTGACTTTACTTGGGTCCTTGGTGAGAAAGGAGCCACACTGAGAATTAAATCTGGGAACCTGAGTTTAGATTCTCAACCATATTGAGATACAGTCATTTTCTTATTAGGACTGAGGGAGTGTAGAGCCTTGATCTGCAGCTTTTTCCTGAAAAAAGCCAAGTTTACTAGACTACATTTCCTAAAGTGGAAGTGGAAATTTGGATAAAAAATGAAACCTGGATGTTTTCCTTTAGTGAAGAATGCTGGTGTACTTGGAATGTAGGGAACTAGGGAAACTAGAGGGGAGCTCTCATGGATTATGACTGCTTTCTAAGTTAGGTCCATTTGTCCACTCCAAAATAGTTAGATGATACTAACAAAGCTAGAAGCCACAGCATGAGCCCTGAAGGGGCCACTTACCGTTCTGATTCCCTACAATCACTTGTTGGTATGATTAAACTAGGGATTCTCCCAGCTAGTTTCAGAGAATTACATTTCTGTTTAGAGTCATCATGACCCTGAATTTTATGTCTTTTATATCTTCAGTGGTGCACTTGGAATTTTGTCTTAATTTAGAAAGCCATACTAATTAACATACACGGACCTGCAATTAAAATGATCAGATATGGCCATCATTTAAAGCTGAGCTGGTAGCATCATCTCATGAACAAATGAAACTTTCCCCACCATAATGTGTTAAAAATAAATGAAAAATCATGTTATTTCTCTTTCTTACTGAATAAAATATCGTATTTGAAGTAGTTTAGGTAAGGGGACAGTGAAAGCAAATGTCATATGGTCAGTGAAAACGAACGTCCTATAATCTGTGAGTTGTGAAATGTTGCCATAAAGCTAGAATTTAAGCTTTGCATAAACAGATATAGGAAATATGATTATATTTATATGTATCTATATGTGTCCTTATAAATATATCCCACAATATAAATGGAGTGTGACCAAAAAATGAAAGACCCTATTCCCTAGGTACCACTCTACCCTATTCCATTCTGAGACTTAGTGCCTTGAGGCAAAAACTATACCTTTTCCATCTTTGTGCTTTAGAGCAGTGCTGGATGATCGAAGATGGTTAGACATGATTTGTGGAGTGAATGAATCACTGAGCTGATGACATCATAGTTACTGTATGCCTCAGCCTACACATAATCCTACAATAGGAATGGCCTTTGTCGTCTTCCAATCTAAATGTCCTCCGGATACAAAAATTGCTGTCCCGTGATATATATGGGAGTCCTCAGGAGCTGTGAGTGTGGAAGGCAGACTCCATATCACAGGTCCCGTAGAGGCCCTCTAGAGGCCACCAAGGGACATTGCGGCCTCCTCTGCAGTGATGATCCCACCTTAGCTCCTGGATTCTCACTGCTTCTTGCCCAGATTTTCTGTTTGAATCTCCTCAGCTTTCTAGGAAGAATATAGAATGGTGGCATTCGTGAAGCTCCTTCTCATTTCTTAAGGGAGTACTCGTACACATTTTGTTTTAACAGAGTCATCCATCGAGTCTTCAGATTTACCCAGTGGGGCCTAGACCCCGACTCACTGCCTCCCACTGACTCCAGAAGAGCCATATCGGGCTCTCTGAATTATTCCAGTGAAGCCGTTCTTTCTTGATTTAAGATGAAGGAAGGAGTTCTGTTGTGTTGGGATGTTGCTACAATGCAGTTTTCAACAAAGAAATCATCATCACAAATTTATCTCTATCCAGTCTCCAGTGAACTGACTCTTGCACACAGTGTTCGTGAGAGATTTCAAAAATGCAGTGTGTGTTGCCCAAGGGGGTGAATGGAAACTGCACTTTCCACTCAGTTTTGCTGTGAGCCTGAGAGACCGCTCTACAGTAATAAAGTTTACTTGAAAAATTCTGTCACCAAGTTTTAGATTCATAAATCTGCATATCAAATGAGCTCCACCGTTGGTTTACAAGCTCTCTTGTACCTGTGCTGCGGTTGAAACCATTAATATAACATGCTATTATGTAAGTTGACTCTGTAGAGACCGTAACCGTCTAAAAAGTATTTCCATGTCCATTGCCTTGATTCATACGACACCTACGTAAATAGGGAAAGGTAGGCGTCCCTCTTGCTGTCTACACCTGTGAAAATTCTTCGAGGTTCATAGAGAAAAAGAGAGTCACCAAAGAAACAATACAAGGTGGGGCTCTAATTTGAACCTGTGTGGTCTGAAAGAATCTAAAGACTTTCCTGTTCTACCACATTGCCTCCTCTCTTAGCAGAGAGCTAAATATCTCTAGTTGGTACAACATTATCTTTAACCCCACTTGCTCCATAGATTCCTGAAGGCATTTAAAATATTTTAAGCGCACAGGACCACTGTCAGCCTTTTCTTCTGAGACATTCTTATATTTTCTTTGATTTATATTTTGGAGTCACCATCTTTGTTGAGGCCACTGACGCCGCTGACATGTTCTTTGTTGGATGTCATGTTATCAATGTTCCAGCCGTCTATTAAATTCCAGCTCGTGGTATCAAGATAATAAGAATTGAAAATTAGCTGAATTGTGGGTTCTTGATACCACAGAGCTGCTGTCGTTTAGACTAAGCTGTTACTTGCTAGTCTTCCCTGTAAAGAAAACGATTTTCAAATTGCTCATAATGGAGGACACAGTGAACACTGGAATTTGACACTTTTTACCTGAAATGTAGTGATTTCTCAGGCAACACGAATGGCTTTTAATAAGAACTTAAATTACTTTAGTTTTAATTTGGAGCAGTATGTTTAGGGATGAATTTCTGTTTCTTTTATTTGGAAAACTATGATTTTGAAGGGACATGAGAGTAGAGTAAGTTGGTGCAAATATTAGTTTTTATATTTGATTTGCTGGAAAAATAAATAGTGTTAATTTACCTCTTACAACCTTAAATTTAGTGAATCTTTGTTTTCAAATGCCTGTGTACTATATTGAGCTTGGGAAATTCCAATGAGTTTAGAAAAAAAATCCATAAGATTGGAAAATGTGCTGTGGTATATAGTTTAGGTGAAATATGTACTGAATAATATCACAAATCTGGGGAAATGCCAATCTATAAGTTCAGAAAGGCAGAGCCCAATACACGTTTTCATAACAATTGTCAATTTTGCCTTATAAGATGAGGCTTTATTTAGGCTTGTCAGAACAGAAGATCAAGGTGGACAGGAGCATCATTTTGCTTTGTTCTTTAAGATTACAGTTTTATGTATATGAGTTTTGAAGTAAATGTCTAATTTAGGAGACTGAAATTGGTAGTCTTAGAAAGTGCTGAAAATTGGTTTGCTTTATGTCTCTCAAAGGCCTAA
The DNA here is from genome assembly GCA_028533885.1 of Nasua narica. Lineage (NCBI taxonomy): Eukaryota > Metazoa > Chordata > Mammalia > Carnivora > Procyonidae > Nasua > Nasua narica. The sequence continues at coordinate 5,049,602 of CM052802.1, forward strand.
AGGCAAGTGCTTCTCAATACTGACCGTTTTACCCCAAACACACGCATCACTAAAATTTTTAAGCACATAGGAAATGTGCGTTTTTAACTTCCCTGGGGGATCAGGATGGAAGGAAACTCAGAGAAGGGGGCGAAGCTCAAAGAAGGAAATTTTGGAAAGGCGATCAAGAGAAAGATGTTAGCAGGTGTGTTTATCACTTCATAGGGCATTCTGGTCATTACAGAATTCTTTTTTTTATTTTTATTTTTATTTTTTTTGGTCATTACGGAATTCTATTGGGTAGCACTAGTTTAGGGAATTCTGGGTGGATGAATAAGATGCAGCTATTTGGATTTTTTACAATCTAAGTGCATTTTCCTAAAATTTAGAAAAAAGAGGAGTGAAAGAAGAAGAAAAAGAAGGAGCAGGGGAAGAGGCGAAAAGAAGGGAATGTAATGGCCATTTGGCAATTGCTGACATGGGGCGAGGGGGCTGGGATGTGGGGTCAGGGGACGTCATACTAGAGAGATTTAAACCTTTGGAAGGTTTTATGGTCAGTGAGCACAAGGCCTAGAAATGAGATGAGGTTTGCCTTGATCACAGCCAGTTGTGACAAGTGTCCTGCTAGGACTGAGGTCACTCGCTTCACACTTACTGTTTTGTCACCGATTGAATTTCTCTACATATGCATACTTTGCATGAGAAAATTTGGAACCAGACATCTTTGGTTCTTATCCCACATCAAGGCCTACAGTCTCTCCCATCCCGTGCTGAGGCAGGAAAGGAGGTGAATGTCTTTCTGAGAGCGACCCAGTTCACAGCCAGTCATCTCAAGGTTCAGGGACATCCCAGATGGTTCAGTGAGGACACAGTGTCAGAAATTATCTGGCCAACGTAAGCCAACTCTGGGCCTGTGAGGGCCGGGTGTCCATAGGAACTATGTCTCAGGTCACTGTTGACTATAGACCAGGTTCTACGGCAGAAACTCCCCAAAGTTGCGCCTTTCTCCTTAGGATCTTGTTACTCCTCCATCTCTTGATGTTTTCCCCATTTGGATAGCGGCCGCCTTCCTAGTGCATATAATTCCCAATGTGAGAAAATACCGTTCCCCACACATTCAGAAGCCAAATGTAGTGCAGTGTTGCCGGGCAGGAAATCTGATCTACTCGAGACTGCATGGTTGTAGAAAATACAATTTTGTCAATGAAACGCAAATGTACATTACCCCAGTACTCATGCATTTATAGAAATCCTTTTTAATAGCAATTTCTTCAGATCAGCAGCAAAGTGTCAATAGCAACTTGTTAGATATGTTATAAAGGTTGGCAGAAATGACTGAATAATAATGGGCTTTAGAAGTAGGTGAAAAGTGGTTCCCATAGGACCTGGAGCTGACAGCAGTTGTTCAGTTGTGAATTAAATTTTAAGGCACAAACAAAAACATTTTAAAATACCATTATTGAAGTTTCCATTAAAGAACAATTGCCAAGATTCACCATGATCACAGAAGTAATATTGTATGTGATTCTATAAAAGACGCCCAAGCACTTTGCTGCTTTGAAGACCCCCAGTAGCGGGGAGAGACCAGTGGCCTGAGGGAAGCCACAGTAGCAGAGTAGTGGGGGTCCTCCATAGACAGACTCGCCACAGCTTCCTTGAGAGGAAAATGCTGGGGCTCTGACACCTCACATGTCAAGAGGCCAGTGAGCCGCATGAGAAATCCCATTGAACCATAACCTCTTACCATCTCTTGTGGGTGGTGACCCCTCTGGGCAGACAGGGATATAGAGAAGTGTAGTGAGTAACTCTGGGGGGACAGGAAGAAAGTATCTGGCACGTGTCTGCTCTACAAACTACTCATCTAATTAGCGATTCAGAATCTCAACAGAAACAAAGTGGCTCCGTTGGGCGGTCGCAGGGGCTTTGCTTTGGCCCATCCTTTTCCTAGGGAAGTGTGCAGCTGCCATGTGCCCTCCACTCTGTCAGAGCCTGCCAGATTTGAGAAAAGAGCCAAAATCTTGCTGGGTGGTTGGAAGGGCTGGTGAAGCCTTTTGGAAGGAAGAAGCATCTCAAGCAGTGGCCAGGAGCAGGAAAGGCATGTACGTTAGAGAAACTGAGAGAAGGGCTGTAGAGAAGGGGAGAGCGGAGAAAGGGGTAGAAGAGTGGCCGAAATGTAGTTTTGTGACAGAAACTGTGAAGGTGGCAGAGGTGGTTTGGGAAACTGGACTGATGCCATTTATTAAAACCTAGAACACTGAGAAATCAGTAGGTTTGGGGTAAACTATCACTGAGTATGGTTTCTGGACACTTGTGTTTCAGCCGCCTTTCGGACCTCCAGGTGGAGATGCAAAGTAAGCAGTTGGATATTCAGATCTTTGGCATGTGGCCCAGCATGCACTCTTACAAGCCTTAAATACACATTTTTGTGAGAAAAAGAAAGTCCTCTGAAACTGCTTGCAGATTCTTGCTAGAATGCTAGTGTGAACCATGGCAGCTGGCTGAAGGGTAATAACTCACCATCCCATCTTTCCAACTCAAGTGTTATATTTGACTCCTGCTTGGGTGCCAGCACGCCCTCCTCACTTAGAGGAGGTCTTTCCCAGGTGACCCTTCACTCTCTCTTGCAAGCAGACTTCTGCTAAATGGACCCCTCCAGTCCTCTAGACAGGCTCCCTCAGCATAATTGAAAACACAGCAGGTGCCTATTATCCTGAGGCTGAGCCCCCCCGCCCTCCCACTACATGTAAAATAACATTTCAGTGCTATGTTGTAAGTTTACGTTGAGCACCTCTTACCAAGTTTATTCCCATTCTAACTGCAAATGCAAATGGAATCATGATGTTAAACATCGTATTTGCACTTTAAGCAATATCCATAATTAATGGTTGCTGTTTAGCATATTTGCGGCAACCAGATAGACTACTGGTATACCACAAGCACAGCAAACAACACCGACCGCCGTGCTTCTCCAAGGTGGAGACTGGTGGATGTAGAGTACATGTGCAATGCTGACTTATGTTACATGCAATTCCTTCTTCCTGTACACATTATTTGTGAGATTTGTGGAAAATAAGAGGAGGTGAGCCAGAAACTCAGACGCTGTGGATGTATATTCTGGAATTAATGTCTCACTAATATCTGACTCGTTGCCAGAGTGAGACTTTATTTTCTGTTTTTGGTAACAGCGTACCCAAATGCCTCTTCCTAGATGTGTGACTTTTGGCAAGACCCCTAACTGTTTTGGCCTCTTTCTCACCTTTAAAATGAAGGCCCTTGGCTACATTATTTTAGTCTCTCTTCTATGTCTAAAATTCAGTGTGTTGTGGGCCTTATTTCTGGGCAGGTTGCTAAATAAGCACTAAAATGCACATAAGGCAGTTTGGCCCGATATCTACTGATTGATCAGTGATTCTTTGTTTCTTCCCTTCCTCTTCCCATGTTTCTATTGGTAGCAGTAGTAGTATGCTGCCTCGCAGGTGTACGAGATTGGATTCTGTGGTTCATCACAACACAGTTAGTCAACACTGCTCCAAGCTTGACCCTCCCTTTAATTGTTTATCTATTTCCTTCTTTTTCCATTTTCTGTTTAACTTCCCTTGCCCCATTGACTTCAGGAAACGCTTACAACCTATTATGTGTGAAAACACATTGTCTGTGGTAGAGCCTGTGCATGATCCAGAGGTGATGTGACCATTGTACTTTCCCAACTCACCTGGAAATGTTCCACTCACCAGAGAGGATCCACTTATTAGGATTTATGAGAGTCATTCTGTAGTTTCAGGATCCGAACTAGCAACAAAGAAAGCCAACTGTTTTTGTGTTTTATGTAGCCAATGTCATTTTCCCCTCTGCTACGCTTGTTTGAAGGCTCAGGAACAAGTGGGTGCCCTGCCCTGAGCAGACACATAAAACTTGGTAACTTGACCCAGGATAAGAACGCCACCAGCACCTTTTCTCAGAAATCGTCCTCTCCTCTGCCCCTCAGTCAGCTCCCCACCCCTGTGGATATCTTCACTTCGGTGTATAGTTATAGGCTATTTTATATCCTTTCTTGAATCAAACAGGGTGCAAATAAACAAACAAGCTTCCAGATGGTTGAAGGGATTCATTTGTTAAAATTTATCTTCTCATGTGAGAACAAGGCCTACACAGTCTAAACTAGAATTAATTTACTTTGAATTTACCAGTTACCTGATGTTCTTGTTGCTCCCTGCCTCCTCTGCTTTGGTCGGAGCCAGCATGCCCTTCCCGTGGACTGCGTAGGACGTGGGATGGATTAACGATTGCGTTATTGCAATGTGGGAGAGGAAAGCTGTCTGGCATCCTTAGTTGCGTGATCTACTTACTTCTGTCCCCCATAAATCTAATATAAAGTTAGGCTACTACTGTGTTGGTTGAGTTCAGGGCACCTGGGTGGCTCAGTTGGTTAAGTGTTCAACTCTTTGATTTTGGCATGATCTCAAGGCTGTGAGATCTAGTCCCGCGTCCGGCTGGGTGTGGAGTCTGCTTGAGATTCTCTGTCTCCCTCATCTTCTGCCCCTCCTCTCCTACTCACTCGCTCTCTCTTTCTCTCTCTCCACAAAATATGTATACATACATACATACACACATACACATGTTGGTTGAGTTAATTTCCTGCTATGAGCTTTTGAAAACTCATTAACTAGAATAAATTAAGAAGACCACATATTCAGTCAATATGGGGAACAGGAAAAGGGGAAGAAGGAAGACAAAACATTTACGGGGGACTGTCAGATACAGTACACAGCTTCTTTCTCAGGCTTCTTTTGGGGCTGACCATTGTACTTTGTGAGATGTCAACAAAGTTCATGCTATAAGTGACTATATGTTTATAGTTCTCGAGACTTCTGGTAGCTTTCAACAAAGTGAAAATATTTATTCGGGGAGAACATGGTGATCATAGTAACATCCTTTTCTCCTTGTCACTTTCTCAGTGCAGCTCCATATTCACCGAGAATCACAGTAAAGAAAAATCACTTCAAATATGCCTTTGCAATGAATTTCACATGTACCACAAAGGCTTCCAGCTGTGGCGTCCAATATATATTTTGAGGAAATAGGCTTTGCTAAACACACACACAACACACACACACACACACACACACACGCACGCACACGCGCGGCAATGATATGACAAAGAGAACTGTCTCCTTACTGAAATTATCCTCCCAAAACAAAGGGTAGGGACAAAAAAATAAATGCAAATCCCTCAGTCCCACTAGTTTGGGATTTATCTATTTACTACTTTGACATCATTTACCATGTTCAAGAACTCTGAAGAAGGATGAGCTCTCCCCTTCACATCAAATCAGTAAATTGAGTCAATGGCCGCCCTAGAGATGAGCCAGATGGGCAACTAATGATAGACTTTGGCATATGATACTTCCCTTGGTTGCTATTTACATATGGTAAGAGGCATAAATCTTCCGTGTTCAACTCTGACGTTTTTACATATACACTTCTATAATTCCCATCTTGGTAGAGTTTTAGACATTTTGCAGAGATTTTTCTCCTGCCCTCTCTTACTACATTACCCCCCCCCCCCAAGATACACTCTTCTAATTCCTGTCACTGAAACTGGTTTTGTCTGACAGGAATACTTTTGTGACGAGACAGAGGGGTTGCCACACTAGATAGAGCGTGTTGGACTTGGGGGTGGGGTCGGGGTGACCCTTGGCTGGCGTCCAAGGAAAGACAGCAGCTGCAGATCAGGAGAGCCACCAGCCCAAACTGTGGTGTCCAAAACCAGATGGAGACCTGGGGCCCCTCCGCCATGGCACAGATGTACATGGCACTTGGGCTAAGGGGCTCCTCAGGTGGGTATGGCACAGTTTCAGCTAAGACTAAAGATGAAAAATCCATTGGCCTGCTTGGTAAGACGTCTGGCTAGCAGAGAACATAGGTTCAGATGGAGAATATATGGTATCCAGTCAGGGACCGCTGAACTGCAGGCCCAGTTTTCCAAAATGCACTTAAGCTAAAGAGGAAGAGGGGCGCCTGGGTGCCTCAGTTGCTTCAATATCCGGCTCTTGGTTTCAACTCAGGTCATGATCTCAGCGTCATGAGACCAAGCCCTGATTCAGGTTCTGCACTCTGTGGCAAGTCTGCTTGAGATGCTCTCTCTGCCTCTCCCTCTCCCTTTCCACCCAGCAGCCCGGTTTTAAATAAATAAATAAATCTTAAAAAAAAAAAAGAAGAAGACCAAAGAGGAAGAGATTATACATCTTTGTGAAGCCAAACACCCAGATAAAATGGTCCTCGGGCAGAGGCTGAGGCTCTAACCCCTACCAGGTAAAAAAGCTGGAGTGATTTCTCATCTCTTGTCTCATAAAACTAATGACTGAGGGGGCCCGTAGGTCTTTGGGAACACCCAGCCATATCTGCATGCAGTACTTTGGCAGAACGCGACCCTGTCCTACTAATTAGAAACGGCCAGTGCAGTCTTTGAAAGGGGAGGTTAACCACAGAACTTGAGGGGTACCGGGTACCTCCAGCTTCCAGGGAGGCCACTCAGTCGTGCCTGCTCAGCTCACGGGAGCCATCAGCCAAAGCTGGAGGCTGACCAGAAAATCCACCTGGCCGACCCGGGGCTCCTCCAGAGGCAGGTGAAGACGGCTGAGTCAGCCCAGGCTCCCAGGGGCAAGTATTTTAAGGTGTAGGCCGGTTATGATCCTTTGCACGAAATCAACCATGCAGGGGGAGGCTTCTCTGCTCAGATCCGTTTATCAGAAATAAAACTGTCTTTATGAAATTCCTGTCTGTGGTGAGGGTTTGAGACTTCACCGTTAACATTGTTCAGATGACTGGCCAGGAGAATTAGGTTGTGTGTTCTTCCCTGACGCCCGTGCTGTGGGGTTAGTCTGTCTCTAAGAGTCCAGCCCGACCAGTAGCCCCACAGACTTCTTGATCTTCTCGTTAGAGAGACGCAGAGCCCGTCGGTGTTAGAGATGCCTCTTTAGCCTACAGGGGAAAATAGGATCTCCAAATAGAATCATAATGGCATTTCTTCCTGGTGCTTAATGGGGTTCCAGAGCTTGGCAGGCATGCCACCTAGGGTTCTCGTTCACGAGGCCCCGTCACGTTCAAAGAGAAATGAAGGACACCCGCGGCATGAAGCAGGCTTGACGGGGGCTTCGGGCCTGTGGAGGGCCCTGGTTCACACGGTTGCCGCTGCTGCTTGATCTATGGCGCTTTATTTATTTTTTTAATTTGGCAGCTGCCACTGAGATTCAAATGTCCCTGCTCAAAGCACTCGCCTTTAATTTGTTTTCTTCATTAAATGTACAGCTAAACTCTGCCTTTGTTTTCTTAGAGTAGTTGGGAAACACAAAGACAATGTGACTTGCTTTCAGTTTTTGCTTAGTTATATCAAAGTTCTTTTAAATGATGGACATTAGGTAATTTTTCTTGTTCTTTGACTAGCGGCTAATGGAAGCAGTGAAGTATATTTTTAAATGAGGAAGAAAGGTAGAGTCACACCACTGCCTTTTAATAATGAAAGTAGCTTTATAGTTTTCACTGTATAAATAATGCATTCTCATTCGGTAGCACCCAAAGGGTATGAAAAGTATGAGGCAGACAACGCTGATATGACCATTGCTAACATTTGAGTGACCATCCTTGCTGGTATCTTTGGGATGCATTCATACCCACAGAAAGAGATTGTCTTTTATATTTGTTTTTCACACTTAACAATAATTTATCACAATTCTCTCAGTTAATTTTTATGGGTCTACATTTTTATTTTTTATGGTTCCATAATATTCCATGTTCTTTGGTAGTTGGTTTTATTTAAACATCTCCCTGTTGATCGGTTGGTTACATACATTTCATTTCTAGATTGTATATATGCGTGCGACTACAAACAAGGACCTAATTAATTGGGATTACGTGTGTGTGTGTGTGTGTGCACGTGTATTTGTGTATACGTGTGTGTCTCTGTGTTTGATAGCTATCCTTTACTTACATCTTAAGCTGTGGCATTTTTATAGGGTTGATTCTAAAACAATAGATTTCTGAGTTGAAAAGCTTGTGTATTTTTAATTTTAATAAATGTTGCAAGATTGTGTTTTTATAAAAAGGCTGTGACAATTCACATTTTTGCTGTCAATATTTAAGAGTATCCTTTTTCCAGAAAAAAAGGATTTTTTCCAGAAAAAAATATTTATATTCCTAGTCTGATAAGCCAAGATGGAATATTCCTATAATTTATTTTCATTTTATCTATTTATTAAGCATTTAAATATGCTCCTCTGTATCATATGAAGCCAATTTTAAAACTCACATTGTAAATCATATATACTGATATACGTATACAGCATGTAGATCTGTCCAGCCGATGATAGCCTTATATCCACTATATGAATTGCGTCTATTAGTTTCTTAGCTGTTGGTTTCTGTTGTCTGTTTTTATTTAAATGCTGTCCTTTGTCAAACTCACTTACACACTTTTCATATAGTCACATATTTCTATATTTTTTCTTTCTTTAAAACATCATTTTAAAAAATTAAATATTTAATTATTTATTTTAGAGCAGGCAGAGGGAGAAGGAAAGAATCTCAAACAGATTCCCAGCTCAACATGGAGCCCAACAGGGGCTCGATCTCACCACTCTGAGATCATGACCTGAGCCGAAACCAAGATCCAGATGCTCAACTAACTGAGTCACCCAGGAGTTCCATCTCTATATTTCTTTTCAATTTTGGTTTTAAAGTTCTCCTTAATGTGTACGTCTTATGTGCATCTTCTATTTTCTTCTTAAGTTGCTACATTTAAAACTTATAGTTCGTGTGGTGTGTTTCCTGGCATGCAGTGTACAAAGAAGCCCAAATTTATTTCTTTGGGAAGGATAGACTTCTGTGATATAACCATTTGTTAAATAATCACTTTCCCCAACATACTGAAATATTACCTTCATAACAATGGAGTCCCATATATTATAAGATTATTTATAGGCTGTCTTTTATTTGGTAACACCCAAAAAAATGTGTGGCCCTGCATACTATTTTGACCACAATGAACTCATAGTACCTTTTAGTTTATGAAAAGGCAAGTGTAACTTTGACCAACTCACCTTTCTCATAATTTTCATGGCTCTTCTTGGACACTTATTCTTTGGCTTAAACTTTAATATGATGTAGCCATTTCACCCCTCTCCACAATATCGGCAGATCCCTCCATTGGAGACTTTTCAGTGTTTAAAAGCTTTGTCATACACTGGAGACCCTCTTCGCTCCAGTAGCTCCTCTGCTCAGACCAGAGTTGGATGCTCAACTGAAAGGTAATTGTGGCAAAGTTGTGTTCCAACTGCCATGTTCTAGAAGGACCCTTCCTACAACTAATTACAAAATAGTGTGACGCCTATAACCTGTCTCTAAAATTAAAGGTCCAACAGTTACCTCTCAATAAGGGTTGAATGGCAGAGAGCACGCACAGCTTAGCTTTGGAACAGCCTCTGTTAGGAAAAATTCATGGAGATGGGGCAGTATAGCTCATTAGTGATATTGGATGTCAGACCTCAGCCCTTAAAGAAGGGCTGATTGGAGAAGTCATGATTGCAGAAGTGTCAGTTGCTTCCCCAATATAAACTGAGCCAGGGGTCCAGACTTGCTGTGATAGAATTGTGGCAGAGGGGATTAATGGCCCAGCACCCTCATGCTCCACCTTCACTTTCTGTCTCAACTGAAGACCTAATGCACTGGACACACAGTTTTTACCTGTGATGGCCAAGGAATTGTCTTATAATAGCTACAACAGAGTCACATAATTATATCTGTATTCGTTTGACACATTTCATAAAGCACCAACTATGGGCCAGCCATTTTTCTAGGTGCTGGTGATGTATAGATAACAACAAAGAAAAGACAATAAAATACCCACTCTTGTAACTTTTTTTTTTTTAGATTTTATTTATTTTATTTATTTGACACAGAGAGAGAGAGATCACAAGTAGGCAGAGACAGGCAGAGAGAGAGGAGAGAAGCAGGCTCCCCGCTGAGCAGAGAGCCCGATGCGGGGCTCAATCCCAGGACCCGGAGATCATGACCCGAGCCGAAGGCAGCTGCTTAAGCAACTGAGCCACCCAGGCGGCCCCTGTTCTTGTAACTTTTAAATCATTATGTGGGAATATAGAAAATAAACCAAAAGATACATAATACATACCAGTAATAAGTGACATGATAAAACACTGAGAAGGATATAGGGAAAGAGCATAATGGGAATTCTGAGTTAGGGTAGAAGAAATTGGATACAAGATGTGCTTTGGAGATAGTCATTTGGGTTTATTGAAGGACTTGATATATGAGAGAAAGGAATACATAAGCATGATGCTAAAGATGTATAGTTTATTTTTTATTTAATAATTTACTTTTGCCTGACTGAGTAAATAGTTAATGTCATTTACGAGAATTAGGAAGACTGAGAAATTTGTGTGCATGTGCAGGGAATTGAAACTCCTGTGGACATTTATTTTTAAGAAGCCTGATAGATTTTCAGTTGACTGATACATATGATATAAATTGAGATAAATTCCAGTTCATTAGCATGTAGATGGTTTCCAGTCATGCACCTCTCTAAGATATTAAACAGGAATAATGGTTAAATGCTTTCTGTTTGGGACATTTATCATTTGTCTGGTATCTCCAACTCCTTTTGGGCATGCTCTGGTTTATGTATCCTTCAGAAGCCCTGGTCATTTCCCATTGTGGAATCCAGGGGGCCAAATTCTTCTCTTAGTTCTGGCATATGCAGGAGCAGGCATGAAACTGGGACTCTACTGTCTGAGCCTTACTCTTGGAACTTGAATCTTGAGTGGCATCACCACACAGGAACGGCTGACAGGTTTTGCCTCTGCAGTGGCTCTGCAATGGGTAATATTGTCTTTCAGGGACATGACCTTTGCTTGGGTTCTTACTTCCTAGTCTTCTGTGTTCTGTGTTCTCCAGCCTCTCAGAGATTCTGTGGGGTCTCAAGATCTTTTCAGTGCATTTTATGCTGCAAGTGGTAGGCGATTGTTTTTCTGGGTATTCAGCTTTTTTACATAAATAAGTCTATAATTTGGAAAATGTAGGTAAAATCTTTTACAGCATCTTAAATAACTGGTAGACAATTCACGGCGTGTGCTGAGTATACAATAAGTACTTAGCAAGTGGGGAATGTGTGTGTTCAACATAGGGAGAGAAGTACCAGGAGCTATGTAATGTCACTGAGGCACCTGGGTACTTAGATATATGGGAGACAAAAACATAGGAGGCACTAAATATTCAGATGCACCAAAGAGACATCAGTATTTAATAGTCAGGAAGTCTAAATTGGATCACTTACTGGTGAGGTCCATCCTGGATCCATGTTCCTTCTGCCCAGAAAACATAGGATCTGTGGTTACTCACCAGGCTAATTAACAATTAGCTAATTATCTTGTCCCAGTTTTTCTGAGCTAGAGCAAGTGTGTGCCATTGGTCCAGGGCACCTACTGCCTATGGGTCCCCTCTACAAACATCACCTTTGGTCCTTGTAAGCAGACCATCACAGGTAGGCTCTTATAGCTGAGAGGGGGAGAACATATGAACGCCATGTATTCCAGATTCAATATGGAATCTATATCATCATCCCATCTTGTTTGCATCCTATCCTAAGAGTGTTTGATCTTATTATCTCTTTTCCTTTTCTTCTCAAACTATGTTTTAAGTTGATGTTTAAAACCATGTGATTGAAGCATTTTAATTTCTTTTTTTCTCCCTAAGTATGTTTATTTTAATTTTTCAGTGTTAAAAGATTGATTGTTCATGCACCACACCCAGTGCTCCATGCAATACGTGCCCTTCTCAATACCCACCACCAGGCTCGTCCAACCCTCCACCCCCACCCCTCCAAAACCCTCAGTTTGTTGCTCAGAGTCCACAGTCTCTCCTGGTTCATCACCCCCTCCGATTTCCCCCCATTCACCTTTCCCTTCCTTCTCACAATGCCCTCCATGATTTTCTTCATACTCCACACGTAAGTGAGACCATAAGATAATGGACTCTCTCCGCTTGACTTATTTCACTCCGCAAAATCTCTTCTAGTCCTGTCCATGTTGATACAAAAGTTGGATATTCATCCTTTCTGATGGAGGCATAATCAAAAAGGAGAATTTCAGACCAATATTCCTAATGAATATGGATGCCAAGATTCTCAACAAGATCCTAGCTAATAGGATGCAACAGCACATTCAAAAGATTATTCATCATGACCAGGTGGGATTTATCCCTGGGATGCAAGGGTGGTTCAACATTCGCAAATCAATCCTTGTGATAGAACAAATCAACAAGAGAAGGGAGAAGAACCACATGGTCCTGTCAATAGATGCAGAAAAAACCTTTGACAAAATTCAGCATCCGTTCCTGATTAAAACTCTTCAAAGTATAGGGATAGAAGGAACATTCCTCAACATCAGAAAGTCTATCTATGAACAGCCCACAGCAAATATCATTCTCAATGGGG
>CM052802.1:5062582-5078519 GCA_028533885.1 Nasua narica
CCCTGAGATCATGACCTGAGCTGAAAGCAAACACTTAACCAACTGAGCTACCCAGGTGCCCCTAAATGATTTAAATTTGATCTGAGACCCTTTCTGTTCTGTGACTGCTGGCATAGCTTTCCTGGAGGTGGACTTGGAGGGTAACATTGCACCAAAAGGATTTCCTCCATGACGTGTAAAGTAGCCAGAGGGGGTGTCTGGCCCTCATAGCTGTAATTCTGATTAGTACACTCCCGGGCTAAAGAAATTGAGTTTGAAATCAGCTTCCTGTGAAGTCTCTCATGTCTTTCCAATAGAGAGCTTAGAGCCTTGCAGGGTAGAAAAATATGCTTCGAGAGATCATATAATTTCTGAGTTATCTGAAAAACTCTCAGCACCTCTCCAACTATATCACAGTTTGGTTCTGTATCTGAGATCATTTAAAATATTAGTTAAATGATCGGTCTTTAATTTAGTTTCAAGGGCTTGCAGTTGGTACATCTGATGTTGGAAGGACACAATGACTTTATGTTTAGAAATTCATTTGTAAAACAGTAGATTGGGTAAGGACATGTTTCATATGAATGGGACTAGTTGTGTGTGAAATGAATGAGAACATGCCTAGAAGTGAAAAATAAGAAACATACCTTGAACAAGAATACTGAATTGATTAGAAGTCTGATTTGAAGCCAGAACTGATAGTGATCTGGACAAATGATGACGTAAAGCCCACTAGCCTGAGAAGTCTGATACCTTTAAAATACCACGTGTTTCATTTTATAGGAAAAACTATTTTTTAACTCCAGAGTTAAGGTATATGGAAAAGAGGAAAATGCAGTTTAAGTGAAGTTGAATATTGAATCTCTTGATTTTAAAAACAGATTTCTATTTGTGTGTGCGTTCAGACCCAATGGGAAGATGCTGGTGGGTGTATGAGATTGTATGGACATAGGGAAAAGAGGAGCCTTGGATTCAGCAGACTCTTGTTTCATGTGTGTGGGTAAATGTTATTTTCTGTGTACTGATGGGAAAGAGATCAGAGCAGCTCTGCATCAGTAAATATGAAGATCCAGATTTTCCATATGTGAACATATTCCTTAAAAGAACAGCCTCACTTTGGGCAGCCCATCACCTTTCTCAAGCATATTTTAAATCATATATCTTTGGCATTTCTACCTATAAACCTCATGCAAAATGCACTTAACAAGTAGATGTAATTTATCTGTCCAGTGATTGCTCCTTATATTTTATTTCTCATTGTCCTCTCCCTCTGTAACATTCTCTCTGCATTAGAAGGATCATGCACTGAGCAGGAGATGTGGTGGTCCTTGAAAACTGATACACAAAAACCTATAAATACGGTTTATTTCCAAGTATCAAGTACAGCGGACTCCATCTCGCAGGTTGGTAATGATGACAAGAACAGCTAATGCTGATAAGAATAACTAGCATTCACTGAGCATTTAAACCGCCCATTATCTTGTGTATTCCTCATAATAACCTTTAAAGTTCCATTTAATGGAGCAGGAGACTAACATCCCCAAAGTCACAGCTAACCAAAGGCAGAACAAGAATGTGAACTCAACAGTTTGCCTTCGGAGGGCTTATCACCTCTTCCCTCCTTCTTTCCCTCTTGATCATTAGAAAAGATCGAAAAGGGAAGAGATGAGAACAGCCAGTTTGCACCTTACCTGGTGACAATGGAACAGTGTTGCAGGCCAGACTCTTCTCAAGGCAAGTCAAAACAATTCAGGCAGATCGTCTTTTTTGTTAAAAAAAATTCATCACATATCAAATATCTACCTCAAAATCTCAAGGACGCACTGATGTCAAAGGTCAACACCAGGGAAGATTTTATTAGTCTTTATGGAGTTGTCACTTTAAATCTTAATTATTAAAAACAGTGAGTGGCAAAATTGGTTGCTCTTAGTTAATCTGCTGGAATGTCTGGTCTGGATTTAGAGGTTAATGGAGATGTAGACTGCACAGTGATAGGGCATGGGACAAGGGAGTTCTAAATTAGGGGCAGTACTTGTGGGAAAGGCCTGTGCACAGGCTGATATAGGTCTTTCCTAAGACCCTGGGAGCTAGAGGGTCTGGAATTAACAAGAGGAGAGCCTTGTTGGAATGAGCCAGGAAGAGGTCCCACGTCCTGTTTCGATCGTGAAGGAGAGTGGCAAGCACCAGGCAATTATGAAGGAGGATGTATGAACTGTCCCCCATCCTCAACCAAATCAATTACCAGGTTTCTGCAGTGTCCAGGTCCTATATTTGCTCCTACTCTGTTTCTGATGTGCTACTGCTCAGTCCTTGGGGTGGTTGAGCTTGGCATTCCCATGATGCTCCCCTTACTCTTTGGACGTGACAGTTGTGCTAGGGATCCAAGCCCTGGCCAAGCCCCATACTCTGCACTTAAATGCCTCTGACTACGTTTCATGAGGATACAGTCTCCAGCGCCCATCTGCTGGTGTGCATTCCGGTTCATTTTTGCTCCTTCAATATTTCTGCTTTTGAGTACAGAAATGGATGAATTTCCAAGTATATAAACCTGTCACTTTTGGAAAGTAAAGTCCATGGTTAACAGAAATTAGACCAAAAAACCAAAGAATTCAGATGGATAATTGTAAGAGCTACATTTGTCCCAGGCACTGTTCTCTATGTTAACTCATTTACCTCTCACCATACACCTGAAGAGCAATGAGTAAATAACTTTTCTAGAGTTGATCTGCTCCAACGAACCACGATCCAAATCCACTGAAGCTGTGTCCTGGTCTGGGCCTTGGACCCGTCCGGCCACACTAGACAAAGGAGTGGGACTCACACAGATGATTGGCAGGCCGTGCGGAGTACGTATTCAAACACAGAGAATTTGTTTTCAGTTACAGATAAGGTAGCGTTAGCCCCTGGGATTCTGGGAAAATTATAAAGTACAAGATGTTTTCCTGGTCTCTCAATGTCTGCCTCGTCTCCTGTGTCTCAGTCACTCAGGGGCCACTCCTGTCCTCTGGCTGGCCGGCCCCCCAGGCAGCACCTTGCTCCTGTGTGTCATTTAGTCAGGGCCAGACAGAGCAATGAGTAAGAAGATGGATTTTGGGAGCCATCCCATTGGGTTTAGCACTACTTACCATGTGACTTTGGGCAAGTTTCTAACCTCCCATGCTTCCATGCCCTCATCTGTATGGTAGGGACAGTAAGAGGACCTCCCCACGAGGTTGGCTTCTTGGAGTTGTTGTAAAAATTAGGAATACTGCTGTATTTAAAATTCGTGGAATGCTGGCTAGCACAAAGAAAGAGCGATGTGGTGGCCAACCGTCATCATCTCTACAGTTATCGTCACCATCATCACCAGAAGTGATGATCTAACAAATACGGAATGGACATCTGCATTTCAGACCTCAAAATGTCCTTGTAGGGCTTTGAGTAGGAGGAAGACGAGTGCGAAACACACAAGCACAGGGATAGGTAAAATGAACAAACATCGTGTCAAGTAGGAAGTAATGAAGTTGTGAACTGTGACAGTGACAGAAACATCGGGTTGGGTGGAGAGTCATGGGATGAAGGGGCCACGGGAGAGAGGATCTTGGGAAAGCTCCCGTCACTTGTGTGGAGGCAGGAAAACAGTGAAAAGGGCTGCTGTTTTACTGAACATCAGACCCTGTCCCAGCACCGCGCACACGACATTCTCTGCGTACTCCCTCAACCTTTACTCCCAGCGCAGTTATTTTCCCTGACCCGCAGATGAACGTCTCTAGCACAGAAAGGCACTTGTCCAGGGCCGTTCCGACGGCTAAACAGTAAGGAAAACAGAATTTCACCCAGTCGGGCAGGCACAGGCCTCTACGCTCACCCTCTTAAATCTTTTCAGTATATTGTAGCCTCTAGTCAAGAATCACCAGTCTAGGTTTGCTTAGCAGTGACATTTTTCACAGTGGACTTTTGTCTCCTAGGGCATTTTGCTCTGAAACTTGCAGTAGGGTTGGTAAATCTCTGCCTGTTTCTTCCGTCCTCCTCCCCCGCCCCCCGATTCCTCACACCCCCACTTGCTCTTCTTCCCTCATCCGGGGTGAACGCTGTTGTCCTAGCCTACTCCTTGGGGGTGTTCCAGCTGGAGTGCACATGGCGCCCTACAAGGGGCGATCGTTTCTCCTCAGCCCTGCCGTCTACGTGCTGCGTGGTCACGACATCGTAAACTCTTGCGGGAACCGTCCTCACTCAAGACGTCTTTGAACCCTCCAGTCTCTAGCATAGAATCTTTCATAGTAGATGTTCAATAATTTCTAATTGAATAAATGAATTAATAATGTTATTTTTTACATACCTCCTTAATGTGACTTTTTTAAGACTTTTTTTTAACCTTCCCTACTAAACATTGAATGTGAACTTTGTGCTAAATTTTATCTATGTTGAACATTTATCAATTATTCAGGTTCTTGTATTTTAAGCCACTCTGAAGTCCAGGTTCCATTTGCATTTTTTTTTCCTTCTCTGTGGCCCTGGAACTGAAGACACGTGACAAACACAGAAATAGTGTCACTAAAGTCATTTCCAGTTTTAGTTGTGACCAGCATCTAGAAGTGCTTCATAATGACCACAGAGGTAGAGGCCAGGCTAATTTTTCGTAGGTTCTGGTAGTCTTTCCTTACAAAAACCTATTATCTAGTATTTCAGGGCTTTCACTTTCAGATTTCAGTGTTACTGAAATGTTACTGAAATACTGAAAACACTTTAGTGTTTTCTAAGAATTATTGATGAAAAGGAAATGTCTCTCCAAAGTGTTAATATTATTTTCTGCTTGCCTGTACTGTATTTTTTTGTTTTGGTTTTTGGTTTTTGTTTCTGTTTTTGCACAATGCTAATGTTTACATTCGAGGGGAAAGGAGTGTGTCTATTGCAGAGGAAAAGACACAGAAGAAAGCCGCTGCTCAGGCGCACTTATTGCTTTTTAATTAGTGCCGACGGGAAAACGCTTTTCCTCGGTGGCACCATTTATACGAGGGATCTTACTTAGAACACTGATGTGCGGATTGCTCTCACAGTTCCTGCAGTCTTCTCCCCATAGCAGATACAAATGAATAACTAAGGAAAGAGTTAGGAAACAGAATCTTTCATCCCTCTTTTGCAATGGCCTCAGAAGGACATGGAGACCGTGAGCATGAGAGGTGAGCGCAGAAACAAAACATGTGATAGATTTCACGGTAACTGCGGTTGCGGGAAGCCTGGGGAGCTGCTTTCCTGTACAGCACAGATGAGGGTTCACGCAGAAACGTGTGGTGGGGAATTTCACTTTGTAATGAGGTAGGCAGTCATGCGATAAAATCATTTTCCTTCTCGAGGACATTCCGTTGCATAGTTACTTTCTCCCCCATCACGTTTAACTGCTCTCTGGTGTCAGAATGCCACCCCCTCCTATTTTATGGCTGTTCCCTATCCCCCCCCCCCCTGCCCCGTATCCTCCTAGATGCAAGGAGATGTTGGAGCGAAGGTGAAGCTGCTGGAACCTTTTACCGAATGTAAAATGCGAGATCAAAAGGGATGGTTAGTAGAATTTCCACAGAACCTCCATATTTTTGGAAGCAAATACAGATGTAATAACTGAGCCACTGAAATTGGTATATGTCTGAAGGCCTGATGTCGAGGAACAATTTCAGTCTAGAGAGGAGATTTAAAATTAAAATTAACCCAACCCCTCCTCCAGTATATCGTTGTGTATCTTTCGTCCAGGAAGGCTATGCCCGTCAGCCATACGGTGCCCGTGGTGTAATGAAACAAGAGAATCAGAAAATTCTTTTTGTGTATGTGCCGTATGTGCCTGGGTATTGTGGGAGTCTTCTTTTAAAGAAATGACAAACTTTTAAAAAGGTTAATATGTGCCTTTAACAAAACTCAAAATGTTTTTGATATCACTTTACAAAGTCCTAGTAACTAGAGCTTGTTGATAAAATGAAACTTAATTTGACTTTTCCAGTGATTTATAATGACAGGATCTTGAAACAAAATGAGAACTGAGAAATCAATGGCTCTGTTTTGTTAAGTGGATGAAAAAATTGAGACATAAAAAGAAAAAAAAAAAGGCAAAAAGGCAAAATTGGGCTTTGGTCCTAGCTCTCTGACGGTGAAGCCAGTGTTCTTTCTCCTCTGTAAATTTAATTTCATACTATGGAATCTGGGCAAATTGGGTTTCACCAAAATCTGAATAATCAGATCAACAAAATGGAAAGGAGATGTTTTAAAAATTAAATTCTATTCATTCAGTTATTCATGCATTCATTTCTTTATTATTATTTTAGTGGTGGAAGTTAGGAATATGTATTATTAGCTTCAGAATCAGGAAGTCTTTGGGAGGGCGTAAGTACAAATACCAAAGTCCAATATTTATAAAATCTTACTTTTAACCACCTAAAAGTTCTTTTTGTCAAACTTAAACCACCAGCTAAAGTGGTTTCATAAACTCATCGAAAAACAAATGATGAAAAATATAGTATTTCAGGTATTCTGAGAGTCATGAAGAGATAAATAAGCCATCCTTTTCCTTTAGCTTCTTCCTCATTGTCCAAGTCAATCAGTTTCCTGAAAGTCTCACTCTTGGTCTCAAAAGCAAGACCATTAAATGAAGATATTCTGGGGGCCCTGGTGGGGCTCAGTCAGTTAAGCGTCCGACTCCTGGTTCAGTTCAGGTCATGATCTCAGGGTGAGATTGAGCCCCTCATGGGGCTTCTCGCTCAGCAGGGAATCTGCTTGAGATTCTCCCTCTTCTTCTTCCCCTCTGCATCATGCTCTCTCTCTCTCTCTCTCTCTCTCAAATAAATAACCACTTTAAAAATTAAAAAAAATTAAAAATAAAGGGAAGACACTCTGTTGGAAGAATGCTTATCTTTGTGCAGGGTTATGAGAGAATCCCAGACTCCTCATGGAACAAGTCAAAAACAACAAAGAGAAATAAACAAGAATAACAACAACAAGAAAAACCCACTAAAAATTGAACCAAATAAAAAACAAAACCAAAATAAGGAAATATGACAGTTTTTCTGCTTTAATCTTGTCATAAAGGAACGCCATCTTCCTAATACTTGTACCCATATGCTCCTTGCTCTCGCAAAGGGATATGGAACCAAGGACTCTGGATGGCAAGAAAAGAATCTTCCAAGAAAATAGAAATGCATGTCTGAATAGTGGGTGTAAATCAGCTTTTTAATTTGGTTTTGTTTGGGTTCCATTTTATATAGCATATTCCCAGGTACACATATACTTTGGCTGGTGGTTTTCAGTTCTTTCTTATATGAGTTGGTGCGTGGACTTCTAGTTTTCACTGCTTTGTGGATTCTGACCACAAACATCAGTTCCTTCTGCTACTTCTCAGTGTACAATGAGTGTACAAAGATTTGTACATCTATAATAACAGGAACAGCAATATTGTAATATCTGGAGAGATGAAGCGATAATGTCCACATTAGTTGCTAGTCTTTTGGATCTTTGAAACATCACTTCTTTTGACATACTTTTGCTATTTTTCTGTCACTCATTTTGTTCCCTAAATGCCGCTTTGATCTTTTTTTGTTAAACAGATTAGATGAATGAGGTGCCCGGGTTTACCTTGCAAATGTCATAATTCCCTTTTGAATTTTAAATCATGGACAAGTTCTATACATAATGCAATGAAAATTACAAGTAAATTTTAGATAGCCAATGTGAACTCCATATTTAGTCCTTCTAGTCAACCTCTAGGTAGGGCAGCAGGCAGGAGAAAAAAATTGAAAATGTACATGCTCTTAGAATTCATAGGAATCCCCCCACTTTAAGTTATCCAATCATTACCTGAGCCTGTACCTATGATAAAGCATTATTATTTGCTGCTAGGCAGACATAATAGTTTATATAGCCATTTTTCAAGTAAGAATACATGGTTTCGCATAGATAGGAAGAGAAATTTGTCTTGTAAGGATATGCAACTTTATTAGTTCTATTGAAATATTTTATTCTCTGATTGATATTATAATTTTACTTCTACTCCCTATAATGGTCCTTGAATTTCACTAATAGCAAGAGCAGATTGCCCCAACCTTCAAGCAATTTTGTCTTCAAAGACATCCTTTCATTTTTGCGCACATCTCAACAAATGTCGAAAGAATGAATTTTTTATTTAACGATTCTTCGATCTGAAATGAAAAACTATTATTAATGTTCCTGCTTTAAATACATTCTGTACTTCATGCAAGTATTCATAACAGGATCATGAAAATTAAATAAGGTAATGAGGAGAACCAATAAGGAATCTTATTGATGATCGCCTCATTAAGACCCTTGCCAACCTCAAAGTCTTGGTAGAGCTCATTCCTTTGGCAGTATTCCATGATTTCCTTTCCCCAAATTTGCACAAACACTGGTTAAATCCCTGTCACCTCTGAAGAACAGAGGATTCTATACATTTCTTAGCACTATGTGAAGTACTTTATCTTATTTGTCTTAATTTTACCTTGTTTTGGAAAAAAAAAATTGCCTTCTTAGCTTTGTATTTAAGATTTGGTAAATAAGCCCAAACTTAGTTTATCTAGAATGCTGATTATTTTGTGGAAGTTAATTTCATCCCTCTATCCATACAGTCCTTATATGTCAACTTTCCAGATCTCATTTGTCTTCAGTTACAATTCCTAATCACTCACTAATTCCATTAGATGTTCTTTGGTGTTTGCCAAACAAAAATAAAAACAATAGCAAACAAATAGCATTTACTACAATGAAAAAACTCTTGTAATATTCTTCTTTTGCAGACAAAGGAAACCCAGGCACAGAGCAGTTACCCAAGGTCACACAGAAGCATGTGTCAGAGCCACGGTTCAAATCTAGACTCTAGTTTTAGGTCTGTTGTGTAAGAGTGGCCATTATCATAAGAACTGACTGTAGTTTTGTAGATGGCAGTGTTCCAAGGTATCATGTAAGAGTGGGTTAATTATTTTTTGAATTGTATATCCAAAACACTTCTGGTAGTTTCTTGTGTTTTGTTGGCTGCTTTGAAGCAGACCGTTGGGAGACTGTTTCCTTTAGGAGCAATCTCTGAGCACTTTCAGATCCCTTACCTCCATTACAACTGATATTCTAGAGCCTTAATTTTATATTTGCAATCTTTAAAAATTCTCAAAATTCTGTACCTTGCATTTGACAATGCTGTATCTTAGATACACATTTTCTTTAATTCCCTAGCATGTGACTGTAGACATGTCATTAATTTGGCTCCTCAATCCTGATACAGTTTAATGTACATGTGCTATTTCCTACATTATTGTCTTTGTTGGGTTTCTCTAAAAGCGGAGCCTGAGGTTTAGTCTCTAAATGGTTCATTTGCAAGGTGATCCCGGGAAGCACAGTGAGGAGCTGGGTGAGTAAGACAGGGATGTAAGGAGAGCTGATGCAGAGCGGGCCACTGACCTCTTAGTGCAGCAGACAGTTTGGGCACAGGCTTACTGGGCGTTTGAGGAACCATGGAGAATGCCTCGTAGAATCATCCCTCCCAAGGGTAAGAAGCTGGAGCATTTATCTACCAATTCCCATGCCCTTGGCTAAGGATTGCTTTTTGGCATCTTAGAGCTATTCTTCCATCTAGGCTGTGGCTTCAGAGGAAGCCCAGCAACTCCACAGGGCCTTTTGATACGGGATGCTGGGAAGGTGTACAAACCTGTCAACCACAGGTAAACCGAGATAAATTGTGCTGTAGGGATATGGCCTGGGGCACAAATGGCATCTGCTATGCTTCACTCCTTAGGCTGCTCAGCTCCTTCTGGGCCCTCCATTAAGTTTACTTTGTCACAGATTATTTTCAAGGGTGTGGCCTATTGCAATAAAAAAAAAATAGGATAGGAAAAGTGGTCGGACCAGCTTCAGTACTTGATCCTGAGGCCATAATTACTTTCTCAGCTCCCATCTTCACCATCCCCATTTCCCTTACCCTCAGCCAACACCAGCTGATAGGTTTCTTGTTTGGTGCATGGCCAGGATCTCCATCCTTGGGTGTCTAAGCCCTTGCCAGGCTTGGCTCCTTCAGATGCTTCTTCACTGTTATCCCATGCATAATCATCAAAAAATTCCCCAGTGAATCCCCATGTTCCAGATACACTCTATCTTCACAGCATTATGTAGGAGTAACCCTGCTTCTCATGATAATCAGCACTGATCTTTTTTTTTTTTTTTCCCAGTTTAGTGACCTGTTTCTCGTTTAACTGCAAGCAAGGGTTCTAAGGGACTAGGAAGTAGTCATAGCTTCAGGTTCGGTTGAGCCTTTCCTCTATCCCCTAGTTTCTGGGGCCTCAGCTCAGGAACCAGGACCTTCATCATCAATGCTAAGAGTTGAGTGGGTAGAAAGCACAAATTCTTCAAGTCAGTCAGTGAGGTAACACCTCATTTCTCAGAACTTTTTATTCTAGTTGTTGGAGACACAACCATCATATGTCAGTCATTGGATCAATAAATATTTGAGATCCTGTTCCTTAACTCTGCATTAAATAGACCCTTCCAACATCCTGTTAGGTTGGCTGCTTCCACATGATATAGCATAGAACTGAATCAGTGGGATCTTTGATCCTACTCCCTATTATGTTACTTCCTTCACTGTGAAAGAAGTTCTTTGATTCTATGCAATGGCATGTGTGATCCCATTTTGGTAAATCAGGCATCCCATTACTTTCAAGCAGTGGTGCCCACAGAAGCATTTTAGGCAAGGGAAGCAAGTCCGTATCTGAAGTGTAGCAATTCTGGTAAGATCAGCTCATCCCCTGAGTAGAGGTTGGTTGTAATCTGCCACCTGTGTAGTGAAGCCAGGGGCCTTCAAAGCAAAGCATCCCTTTTGGCTCTGGGTATGAGCTTTTTCAGTGTTGTTACATAAACCTTTCCACTTTTCACAGCACGCCTTCATTTGTCCATGGGAGGTGTGATAGAAGCAGGTATGCTAAGGGGATACGGTATGAGGGCAGGAAATGTGTTTGACACAATCATTTAGCAAAAAAATTCAAACTCTTATTGTGGCTAAAACATCGCAACCTACACGATCTATCTTGTCTTCTTCTCTGGTCCTGCTAGAGATTCTACTGGAAGCTAAGTTCCATGTAGGCAAGGATCTGGTCAGTGTTGTTTGCCTCTCTACCCTCAGTATCAGAAACATGTAGGATCCATAGTAGGTGCTGGAAATATATGAAAATAAATAAGTCTTACACCAAGTATTCCCTTGTTCGGTATGTTCTGACTACAACTGGCCCTCTTTTTTTCCTTGAACTTAGTACCTCATGTCCTTCTCCAGGGTCTGTGCGTGAGACAGCTTCTGCCCGACGGGCTCTCCCTCAGACCATGGAGTAGAAGGGACTTCTCATCAATCTGGTAGCAACGTCAGTGTCACTTGCTCAGAGATTTCCTTTGTTACCTATTTTATTTTATTTTTTTTCAAACTTTACTCAATGTTTAATTATATAAATTGGGTACCCGATAGATTTTTTTTTCTTCTAGAGTTTAGTACTTGAAAATTGACAGCCAGCTTTTGTGCTTATCTTAAATCATCATGTACCATATTATCAAATGCAGTGATACTATTACAACACCATCAGATAAATGATACACTTAGTGCACTATCAATTTACTTTGCTTAGAAAGTATAACTTTCATCTGTTACCTATTTTATTTTTTTTTTAAGATTTTATTTATTTATTAGGAAAGAGAGAGAGTGAGAGAGAGCATGAGAAGGGAGAAGGTCAGAGTGAGAAGCAGACTCCCCGTGGAGCTGGAAGCCCGATGTGGGACTCGATCCCGGGACTCCGGGATCATGACCTGAGCCGAAGGCAGTTGCTTAACCAACTGAGCCACCCAGGCGCCCCTCATCTGTTACCTATTTTAAATCATCTCCTTTGGTGACTTCCTAACCCATACACATTTATATACGTTATGTTTGGGTATCATTTATCAGTAGTCATAATCTTATTAAATTACTGTGATTACCTGTTTCTTCCTACTAGAACATAAAGTCCATGAGGGTAAAGTGTGTCTCCTAGTCCAGCTGTATCCTTTGCACTTTGACACTGCCGACAGTACAAGGTACTCAACGGGTGCTTTATTGAGAGGTCGGAGAGCCCTATTAACTTAACTCATGAAGAATGATCCTTCTCGTCTGAGGATTTAGGCTTTCTTTGAGCAGCCATGCTGCTTTTGTCCCAGCTGGCTATTCTTTACCCGATATTTGGCCACCCTATTGAAGATGATGCACTGTCCTATGATCTCCAGGTCTTTCTATCGAACCTTTTAATAAATAAGAATAATGTGAACACCAACCCATTCTTTCACATGATGGCTAATTGTATTGAAAGGGTTATGCATTTTGGTCAATAACACCCCAATTTTTCCCTCCTTTTCAACTCTTTTGGGCAATTGCTTTTCTGTCCTAAATGATAGATGGACATCCAACGTAGTTGCTGGTCTAGTTAGGGAGACCTTGGTATTGACCCACTTGTGAAGAAGCATTTCCAACTTGCCGGTTGTGGAGTTCAGGGTACAGAATGATTAATCTCCTTCTGTAAACATTGGGGAGGAATTGACTTAGATTCTCAGCCGTGCTTCCTGATTCCAGAATTATTACCACACAGTCTTCATGGCCCCTCTTGCTCTCTTCTTCCATTTTATTATCTTTAAGCCATTTTTATTCCCTTTAAGTCCTAAAGCCTCCTTTAAGGAACTCCACAATGTGTAAGGAGCTGGGGTTTCTAGGTTATATTTAGCAATTCACACTGTGAGCGTCCCCCTTCACACTTGGGCTAGTTTTCCACGCTTAGAAAGCTGCAGGAACCTTTTTGCTTCTGCCAGTTAGACAAACAGATTGCTTCTCTTGTTCATCCCAATTCACAGGATTTTCTACTCTTTTCCATGAAATATATGTAGGTTTCTTTGGGGTCATTGCATCATTTTTTTCCTTAAGTCTTTTTTTTTTCCTTAATCCATGTCTGAGTGTTGTCGTAATCACTTTTAAAAAATATGAATACTTTTGTAAGAAATTTACTGGGTGTCTATATATTTTTGTTTTAAAGACTTGACTTATAAGTAAGCCTCTTCTCTTTCTTTGCTGGACTTGTCATCAGTATCAAGCTTTAAAATGTGCTTTCTTTTTAACTGAAGTTATTGAAGTTGTTGAGACATAGGCGTTTGCTCTCTGAAGATCCGGATTTCACTTGCTGTCAGTGCAGTTACAAGCCAGGCCTTGCCATGCTCAGCGGCACGTGCTCTTCTGCATAAACCACGGTTCGAGTCCTGTTGCTTCCTTTAAGTCTCAAGACCTCATTTACTTGGTAATCTATGGTAATGTGGATATCACATGAAAGGAACCACCTCGTTTCTAAATGTGTGCGGCTCCAGAAAATAGCATACAGTTTTACTAGGTATCATTATACAAAACAAAATCGATCTTTTGAAAAGAGAGGGAACATTAACACCTACCTTTCCACACAGGTTTGTTCTGGGTGTGGTTCCAGCAAAAGATGACTCTTCCCTATGAATTCTAGACTACTTGGGTAACGTAGAAACAGCTTATGTTTCCTGTTCCAGGAGGAGTGCATTGCAATGGGCAAGGGAGACATCAGGAAAGCCCCATTTTGGTGGATTTCTAAGAAAATAAACAGCTGTATTTAATGATAATGATATAAATAATAATGATATAAATGATGCAATGATAATGATATAAATCTGATTCATTGACTTAAAAAACTAGATATATTAAAGTACTCCGTGGGGAGCTTTGGAAATAGTGATCAATCACTACATGCCCAGTATGAGGTCTGTTTGAGAACTTTTATGACTCAAATATGCAAATCCAAACCTGATAACTCGTTTTTAAGGGGTAGAGGTACTGTGATACCACAGCCAAAGTGACCAGATACCTTTGTTCAGGATAGAAATTCCTACTGTTAGTTACATTCTGTCTTACTCTGGTATGGTGAAGGTAGACCAACTAAGGCAATATTAATTGCAGTCAAATTGAATAGAAAGACAAGGTTAGGAAGTAGATGGGAAACTGAACAAGCAGAATTCAAGTGTCAGAACTCTGAAGTGAAAATTATTGGCATAGCTCGTGTAAAGTGTAATATGACCCCAATATTCTTTCAGGAAAATACGGATGTTCCTTTCCCTTTGAAAAAGAAAAGGAAGTAGGACCAAGTATGAAACAGGAGAGTATGGGAAGCTGTACTATGGAGGGAGCAGGAGGGAGGAGAGCAAGATTTTTTTTTTGGTGAGTCGTTTACCACAGAATGAAACTCAGGTGTTGGTACCATAGATCATAGTTTCTGGACTTTGATTTTTTTTTTAAGTTATATTTGAAAGATCTTCAAACATACGGAAAGTCGAAAGACTTGTATAGTGACCCTCCATGTCTACTCCAACTGGATTCTGCAATTAACATTTTACTGTATCTGTGTCGTTATCTAAAACACCTCCATCCACTTTAAGAATCCATCTTATTTTTGGTGCATTTTTTTTTTAAAGATTTTATTTATTTATTTGTCAGAGAGAGAGAGAGAGAGAGAGAGAGAGCACAAGCAGTCAGAGTGGCAGGCAGAGGCAGAGGGAGAAGCAGGCTCCCTGCCGAGCAAGGAGCCTGATGCGGGACTCGATCCCAGAACCCTGGGATTATGACCTGAGCCAAAGGCAGCTGCTTAACCAACTGAGCCACCCAGGCATCCCTTTTTGGTGCATTTTTAACATGAGTTAGAGACATGAGTGTGCTTCATCTCTGAATACTTCATCACAGACACCATCATGTAGAGTTTAATAACTGCTTATAGTTCGCTTTTTAAGGTATATTTCATATACAGTGAAATGCTCTAACTTTTGGCAAAGGCACACACCTAGATAGCCCCAAGCCAGATCATGCTGTGGAATGGTAACCATCCTCCCAGGGGCCACCATGCCCCTTCGTGGGTAATTCCTGACCGCCACCCACAGGTGACAGCTCTTCTAAGTTTGTACTCACCATAGGTTGTTTTTCCTGTTCTACAGCTTCATAAAGAGTCATGTGCTCTGTACTCTTTAGCGGTAAGTCTTCATTCTCTCAGAATTGTATTTTAGTTTTATCTTCTCTGTTGGGTCTCAGTAGTTTATTCCTTTTTGTTGCTTGGTAGAATTCTGTTCTCCTGAAGATGGATGCCTAGGTTGGCTCCACTGTTTCACCATCATAAGTAGAACTGCTTTAAACATTTTTTATAATAATCATTTTCGGACAGATGTTATTTCTCTCTCTTTTTTTAAGATTTTATTTATTTATTTATTAGGAAAGAGAGAGAGTGAGAGAGAGCATGAGATGGGAGAAGGTCAGAATGAGAAGCAGACTCCCCATGGAGCTGGGAGCCCGATGTGGGACTCGATCCCGGGACTCCGGGATCATGACCTGAGCCGAAGACAGTCGCTCAACCAGCTGAGCCACCCAGGCGCCCCCAGATGTTATTTCTCTTGATTAAATTCTTAGCAGTGGAATTGCTGGTCCA
Organism: Nasua narica; assembly: GCA_028533885.1. Classification (NCBI taxonomy): domain Eukaryota; kingdom Metazoa; phylum Chordata; class Mammalia; order Carnivora; family Procyonidae; genus Nasua; species Nasua narica. The sequence continues at coordinate 5,078,059 of CM052802.1, forward strand.
GAGGATAATTGCGGTTCAGTTTTATAACAAAGGCCAGATACTTTCCCAGAGAGGCTGTGCCAGTGGACCCTCCCAGCAACAGAATATGGGAGTTCCGGTTGCTCTTTTGTCTCTCGCCTTGACATTCTTTAATTCTGGTGGCTTGCAGTCTTAGCTCATTTGGATGTGCTCAATGACCGACAATTCTATGCCCTTTTTCATGTATTTATTGGCGATTCATATTTTTTTTCTTTTGTTATGCCTCTGTTCTTACATGTGGCTCACTTCTTTTTTTTTTTTTCCCCAAATTTATTTTAATTTTTCAGTGTTACAAGATTGATTGTTCATGCACCACACCCAGTGCTCCATGCAGTACGTGCCCCTCTCGATACCCACCACCAGGCTAACCCCCCCCACCCCCTCCCCTCCAAAACCCTCAGTTTGTTGCTCAGAGTCCACAGTCTCTCCTGGTTCAACACCCC